>MTQE01002217.1:4460012-4472388 GCA_014337955.1 Aspidoscelis marmoratus
GCACATGGCCAGGCGAAGGGACGGATTCCCTCCGCCCGCCATGTTGGGAAGGGCAGAAGTAGGACTGCCTGCTTCCGAAGCCCTTCCCCCGCATGCCAGGCACCGCTGGAGGTGGCGTCGCCAGCACACAAGACGGAGGACTTTTGGAATGGGTGCTGATGCGTCCACAGAGCACCCACTCCATTCGTCCTCTGGAATCCATCCTCCCCACGCATGTGCGGACGTGTGAGGGCCCTTTGGATCCATCACTATTTGTGACGGATCAGGGGGAGGCCAATGTGGAAGCACCCTTTGTTCCCAAGTATACAATCACTTCCTACAGGCACTCCCCTTAGGAAGGTAACCTCCAAGTGTTTCAAAGGAGATTAAAGTCAGGTCGGCTTTGTTGGGGCTTAGCAAAGGTGACAGGCCAAATTGATGTGGAATCGCTTGTCCATTCAGCCCTCTGGAGGACTCTACAAAACACCTGAGTGACTTCAGTCTTTCTGTGAAGAACAAATTAGGTCTGAAGATTGCTCTGGGAAGATGTGGCAACAGGCTGGTGGGAAAAAGAAAAGACCTCCTCCATTTGTGCAACATGGGGGGGAGTGTTCTCTTTCAGAAAATAGACCCCCCAAAACACCACTGAGGCACCCCTTTGGTTATGTCTGAACACAGCCTAAGAAAACGTTCAAGCAGAATGCCTCAAAGGCCATTTGCTGGGATTCGAGAGCAGGAGAAGGTTTGCCCTTGTGAGACACTGTGTGAGACAGGATGCTGGACTAGACGGGCTGTGGCCTGATCCAGCAGGGCTCCTCTTATGTTCTCATGTGTCAAGGCCATTTCCATAATAGGGCCTGTTGTAACTCCATCCCTGGGGTTCAAAGTTTGTAAGGAGGTGGTGAGGTGCACAGCACAAAGAAACAAACCTCTCACACCGTCTTGGGTACCCGCTCTTGGAGACCAACAGAAGTTTTCTCCTTGAACGCTGTCTGGCAAATAGGGAATAATCATGAGACAAGGAAAAAATACGTATGCCGAGCACTCCTTGGGTATTCAATACCATGTGAGTTAAAAATTATCATTACCCCTGCTCTTCTCACCACTTTGCACGAACTGGAGGCAAACAAGCTTTTTATTGTGCTTACAGAAGGTTTTCCAAGCTCAGGTTAGCCACTGCCGCATCCAGTTAAACAAAGGCCTGAAAAGCAAGCTGGAATCCAGCCAGGAACCAAGTTGGCATTGATCTTGGGTGGGTGCAGCCTTTGTGAGGAGGGACTAAGGGAAGATTAAGCTTCAGCTTCAGCAAACACTTTGCAGCAATAGCACTGAAGCAATGATGAAGCCACAGCACAGACCCGTGTCTGCAAACCTGAGTCTGTGTTTACAATTGGAAACAACGTGCGCTGACTCTGAAGGAATGCCGTCTTCAGACTCACCAGGAAAAATCAATATTATTACATATTCAGCTGAACTTGAGGTACCTGACAGGAGCTTAAGAATGCTACCATAGCTGAATCCTGTGCTAGAAATAAACCCTATTTTGTCAATGAAGCCCCAGTTTTAAGTTGAATACACTGCAGAATGGATGTATTTTTTATGATACTTAAGTAAACTTGGGACCCAAGTATCTAAAGGAACACCTCCTCCCATATCAGCCTGCCCATGCCTTAAGACCTGGAGGGGAAGCCCTCCTGGTTGTCCCACCATCTTCAGCAGCGAAACGGGTGGGCACCCAGAAGAAGGCCTTCTAAGTAGTGGCCCCCAGGCTATGGAATAGTTTGCCCCTTGAGGTGTGTCAGGCTCCCTCACTATATATGTTCAGAAGGGTGGGGAAGGCACACCTCTTTGCTCTGGCCTTCAGTTAAATGAAGATACAACCTCCCTTCCCGCTTCCAGACACTCTTGTTTTAATATATGCTTTTATCTGTTGTAATATATTTGGTTTTAAATGCTGTTACCCGCCCTGAGACCTTTGGGTATAGGGCAGGATAGAAATGTAAATAATAAATAAATGTTTTCAGCCCATCATGCTTTGCTGCCTTTCAGTGTCAAGCAAAATGCCAAGATACAGAAGAAGAGGTACCCAAGAGAATGCCTATCACTGTAATTCACAAAGTTTATGCCTGAAGGCAGGGACCCCCAAAAGCTGTTCAACTGAAGTTCCCATTACTCCTTGCCACTCTAGATGTTTGGTGGAGCTAATGGCACTGTAGTTTGGAAACATCTCAGCAGATCCCCCTGCCCTAAGTAATGCCTTCATACCACGTGTGACCCATCAATCCAAGACAGTCCATAATTCATGGGCCAAAGTCTACTAAGCCCATTGCTCAACTCCAAGCAAGCAGTAAATAGCAAAGATCTAGTGAATCAGCAGACGTCATGGTGTTCAGCTGTGCTCACCTACAAGCTGCCCAGGCCTGTTTTATGGCTGCAGGAAAAGAGTGTGAGCATGCAAATAAAATGGTCTATCCACAAAATTCTAAAGGAGGCCTGTTCAAATGGTTGCCCACATGAGATTTGATTTTTTCCCCCCCAATTCTGCTGAAGGATACAAGAATTATATTAAAAACAACACCTGTCTCTCCGTTTTTACCCTCATTCTTCTTATCCATCCCTTTTCCTCTTGACCATGGCTTCCTTGGTCTAATGGTTAAGGAGCCGGACCCTTATCTGGGAACACTGGGTTCGATTCCACCCTCCTCCACGAAGCCAGCTGGGTGACGTTGGGCTAGGCACAGCTCTCCTCTGAGCTCTCACAGCCCCACCCACCTCACAGAATGTTCTGTTGTGGGGAGAAGAACAGAAGCTTTGTCAGCCGCTTTGAGTCCCTTTAAATGGGTGAGAAAAGTGTATACAAGCCAACTCTTCTTCTCCTCCTCTTCCTCTTCTTCTTCTTCCTTAGAAGGGAATCCCAAAAGCCCTGCTATAGCCAAAGGTCCCAATTTGGCTCAGCTCTGTTATTACAGAAATCTCCCCTTACCTTTAAAAACCCAGATATCAAAAAATGACCAGGGGAAGAAACATCTGTCTTGATCTGTCCAGCTATACTTATTTTCAAACAAGCCATTGGCAATCTTTTCAAAATCTTGCTCACCCCCCCAAACCCCAACCCACCCCCAACCACAAAAGTCAGAAAAGAACAAAGAAGAAAGGAAGAAAATTACATATTATTTGTGTCTTACTATTAATTACAGGCCAGACTCTCTGAAATTTCCAGCTTTTCTGGCATGTCTGACCTTGCTCTGGGCAGAGCTCACCTGAGGGGGCTTTAGATCTTTGAAGAATCTGAGTGTGCATAACAAAAATGGCTAGCCTCCGGGAGAGGGCGAGGCGAGGCGGAAGCCATGCTTAACAAGAACACCCAGGTGCAGTTTGAATGCATTTGTCACTGAACAAAAAAAGGGAAACTTTACTAAGGGCATTTTGTGAAAATAGCTTTTTAAAAAAATACTGCATATAAAATAATATAAGAATATCTTTCTTAAGTCAGATCAAAAATCCATCTGGAAAATAGATGCTCACAACAAACCTAGAAACTAGAGATTTGCACAGATGGAGGTTTTTGCATTCAATTGATATCAAACCGAATGTAAGAAAATTATATTTGTTCAGATAGATCCCTTTCAAATGTGGTAGGATTGCATTCAACACAAATGCATTCGTACGAATATCGAGTACAAACACATAAGTATCCCCATACGTACTGATACGTATCCGATACATATCCCATAATATAACCGCTCTGAAAGTGTCAAATCTGCCCTGAATCCACTTTGAATCTGCTCTCAATCCACGTCGAATGCAGTCTGGATCCATTGCAGATGTGACTGACCCAGGCCATCTGTTTCATGGTAATTTGGAAGCAGGCTAAACCTTCTGCAACATCTCTAAACAATTTGGATCAAAATGTAGGTTGGAGGAGGAGAGTGAGTTTTTATACCTCACTTTTCTCACCCTTTAGGGGACTCAAAGCAGCTGACAAACCTTCTGTTCTTCTCCCCACAACAGTCACTTTGTGAGGTAGGTGGGGCGGTGAGGGCTCAGAAAGAGAGCTGTGACTAGCCCAAGGTCACCTAGCTGGCTTTGTGGAGGAGTGTGGAATCGAACAGGGAGACTTCCAGATAAGACTCGGACACTCTAACCAGAATACCAAACTGGCTCACAATAGCCAGGTCCCAACTCCAGACTACCCTGTCAGTTAATGGTGTGTACATTATCACTGAATATGGCACAGGTAGCAAGGAAGCCTCCCTTATATCTGCACCCCTTCAGTGGGAGACTACAAAAACTGCAGGTAACAACTGCATTCTACAGGTCCTCTTCAGGAAATATGGTTTTCATGCTGAATAGAAGAGCAGGGATATACTCACTTCTCCCAGGCCACATCACCACCTGACCCGGCTGGTCACTGGGTAGGCTGAGCCATCCGCCATTGGTGCCTGGGCAAATACGCAGATATTTCACTCTTCACAGCAGCTAGCTGTGCAACTTAGGCACGGGCAACCCCCAAATCTGGTTCTCTCCAGCTCAGAGACTCTTCAAGTCCAATCAAAAGAAGACATTGGGCGATTTCGCACTTCCTTTGCCACCCGCTGGACGGGAAAGGAGCGTGATGAACCAACGTTGAGTAGCGCTCGCATTTGGAGAGCTAGTCAACGTTATCTTCCACCACCACCACCCCTGTGATCGAATACTAGCCTTGATTCGACTGCGGGGTGATCCTCTTCAGGATGCCGCCATTTTGGTTGCGGCGCCCTCAGTGCTGTCGCCATGATGGCACTGAGGCTCTGTGCATTCACAGTTGCATCTGTAATTGTCCAAAGTGCCAGCACACTTGCATGGCACCTCAAACAACCCTGGAGCACCGGAGGAGGTGTGAATGGCCACTGCCTGGACGAACCAGGCAAGCTTTCGGTTAAGGTTGGTAAAGGAACTACTCACACTGCAGCCCGTAGTGCATGATTAGGAAACTTCTGGGAAGGCAGGGGGCACCTGGCGGCTATAACAGCCTCCACAAGGTGTGGATGCTCTTCCCCAGAAGTTCCCTGATAATGCACTATGGGCTGTAGTGCGAATAGGCCTCAGGTCCTCATGGGGAGCATGAAAGGGTTTGACCTAAGCAATGAACATTCCAGGACTCACAGAAACCTTCAAATGTATTATGTGTGGAAAGTCTCCATTTGTGCATGAAAGCTCGAGAGCTGAGCTACTCAGCATGATCTGTGTAAAGCAACCTGAGAGCAGCGTCTCCCGGACAGAGTATAGGTTACATTGGCAGGCATTTTGCAAAAGTCTTTCCAGCCTCGCCTGAGGAATCTTCTAGTAGTAGATAGGGCATGTGTTTACAGCGGTAAATGTCAGAATGAAATACCACCCTATACAATGCTGAAATGGAACAGCTAAGAAAATCTAATCTTTGTCACACTTCTGAGGGTCCAAACACGAAGTCAGCAAGCTAGACCCAATAGCAATGGGAGAAACACCACTGGGGGTGCTTCCGCACAGGCCCTTTAACACGGATTAAAGACGGATTCAGAAACGCGTGTCCGCACACGCGTGGCTGTGTAGGACACTTCAGGTGAGGAGTGTCCACACAGAAACACCCATTAAGCACACTTTCAAGTGTGTGCGTCCACACACTCAGAGCTATTAAGCACACTTCCGGTTAGGTGCGTCCGCACCTATCCATAACTAAAGTGTGCTTAATGGGTGTTAAATTACACACCACATTTGAAGTGGTGTTCCGCTGTGAAAACGCATCCTTTTAGGATGCGTCCACACAGCGGAACAGTTCCTACCCAGTGCCAGCAGCAGCCCTGGCCAATCAGGAGGCGCGCAGGATGCAGGTGCACTGCATCCTGGGTCCCTCCTTCCACAATCGGGGCGACGCCAAGGAGGTAAGGAGGGGATTGCGCGGGCTCCCCCCCCCCCCGGGTGCGCTAGGGTGGGCTTTAGGGAATCTCCCTGGCTCCAGAAGCAGCGATCCGAGAAGCCAACTATGGCGGGCCGGGGGAGGGCCCCGGAGCACGGATGGGAGGCGGGTGCTGTGCGTCCACATAGCACCCACCTCCAATCCGGATTTATCCCGTCCTCCCGCTGCCCTGTAAATCCGGATCTACCTGGCATCCGGATTTAGTAAAACCGGGTCTACTGGAACCTGGTTTTACTAAATCCAGGTGTGGTAGATCCGGATTTATTAGGCCCTGTGCGGAAGCACCCTGGGAGTGCAACAGGAAGAGCACCAGACCAAAACACAGTTTCGAAGAGGTCAAAGGACCTTTCTACATTTACTTCCCTTGCTTTGGGCTGGTGGGCCTAGACCAGAAAGGTCTCCTGATCCAGAAGGTGTGGTCTGATGCAACACAATTTGCACAGTAGTTCCGGTTCTGACCAGTCCTTGCACTGGCCCTGAAGCTCACATAAACATTGAAATGGACCTCTTAGGGCTCCCAAGAGCTGGGAACAACGGTTCCTGGCCTCAGAGCCCCCCAAGGAAGAAGAAGAAGAAGAGTTGGCTTTTCTTCCCTGCTTTTCTAACCCATTTAAGCAGACTCAAAGGAGCTGACAAAGCTTTTTGTTCTTCTTCCCACAACAGAGCACTCTATGAGGTAGGTGGGGCTGTGAGAGCTCAGAAGAGAGCTGTGACTAGCCCAAGGTCACCTAGTTGACTTCATGGGGGAGAGCAGAATCAAACCCATTGCAGTGGTGAGTTCCCCAGTAGTCCATAACAAGAAGGCATGGCCGAGTTGGTACACCAGTAGACCTATTTAATCAGGTCTTCCTATGATCAAGGTAGTCATGATCTGGATCATGTTAAGCATACCACCAGTGGGTGGGAAGTCACAAGAGTTTGCGGATCATTGAGGCCTTGAAGAAGACTATGAGGGAATATAATCCAAATTAAAAGGCATGTGAAGAAACACCCAGAGATTAGGAAGGCGAGGAGGAGGAGGAGAAGGGGAAGAAGGAGAAGAGTTGGCTTTTCTACCCCGCTTTTCTTACCCATTTAAGGGGACTCAAAGCAGCTGACAAACCTTCTGTTCTTCTTCCCACAACAGACACCCTGAGAGATAGGTGGGGCTGTAATAGCTCAGAAAGAGAGTTGTGACTAGCCCAAGGTCAACCAGCTGGCTTCGTGGAGAAGTGCAGAATCAAACCCAGTACTCCCAGATAAAACTCCAGCTCCCTAACCACTAGTCTAAACTAGCTCAACGAGGGTAGCTCTGCCTGTCTTCCGCCATCCTGCCAGTTCTATTTCACCCATTGCTGCTGGCTGGATCACAACAGAAGACACTTCCTTGAAAGAACTAGACTGTAATGGCTATTTTATTTATACACACACACAAATTGAAAAGAGAGAGAGGCTTCATCAGAGATAAGACAAATAGCTGCTTTCTATACAGAACAGAGTTTTACTGGAATCACTAAGGGAAACAGCATTAAGGTGACCCTGTAGAAAGAAGAAGTAGCTTCTTTCTTTCTTTCCCCAACAAAAACCACTTTTATTTCCCCTAATTCAACTTGCTCTTCACATCCTGAAAGACAAATTGCTGTGTCTCCTTTGATGTGAAGGCACAACCATTAAGCCTAAGATCCTGTTCCTGGACTCGGAGCATTCAGAGGTGAAGAAAAATAAAAACAATTTTCTCTTTGTAGCAAGCTGAAGGTTTTTAAAAAATATGTATATTCATCGCTTAAACAATACAAAGGAAAGCCCAGACATAATTGTATAATTGATTTTAAACGTATTTCTGTTACAACAGAGAAAACTGTGTGGTAGTACGGTACAAGAAATAATTTTAACAGATACCCAGTGCTGGTGCTTCCATTAGATAGCATGTGTTTGGTTTGTAGGTACTTTCCAGTAATACGAACAATATACCATCACAAAAATAAAAGTTTTTTTTTAAATAAACCCATTTCTGAAGAGTTATCACTGAACATTTTACCCAAACTGTTCAGTGGGGAATTTAGCGGCTATGTTGACCACAGTGGGTGGCCACAGAAGACCTACTTTGGTGTTGGCCTTCTCTCAACTATTCCAACAGTGGTGGTGGTGGCGGCAGGGGAAACAGAAGAAGAAGAAGAAGAAGAAGAAGAAGAAGAAGAAGAAGAAGAAGAAGAAGAAGAGGAGGAGGAGGAGGAGGAGGAGGAGAGTTGGCTTTTCTACCCCGCTTTTCTCACCCATTTAAGGGGACTCAAAACAGTTGACAACGCTTTTCTATTCTTCTCCCAACAACAGAACACCCTGTGAGATAGGTGGGGCTGTGAGAGCTCAGAAGAGAGCTGTGACTAGCCCAGGGTCACCCAGCTGGCTTCGTGGGGGAGTGTGGAATCGAACCCGGTATTCCCAGATAAGAGTCCGGCTCGCTAACCACTAGGCCAGTGATGGCGAACCTTTTGAGCTCAGTGTGTCAAAATTCGCAAGAAAACCTAGCTTAACTCGGGTGCTGTGTCACATCTAGAAATATCCATAATTTTGTGATATTTGTAGCTCTAGTAAAAAAAGTTATATTTTTGATATATGTATTTTATTAAAAGCAAAAACAATTCTTTACATTAGTGACTTTTGTTGCTGAATTTCATTTGCTGAATCTTGAATTGAAAGTTGGTATTTCGTACACTTCAAGAACAAGCAAGCACTACATACCCAGGTGCCAGGGTGTCCATGTGTGTCACCCAAGGGGCTTGGCGTGTCACCTGTGACACATGTGTCATAGGTTGGCCATCACTGTACTAGACCAAACTGAAGAGCTGATTTTTATACAAACCTTTGGTTCTTCTTCCCTCAACAGACACCCTTGTGAGGAAGGTGAGGCTGTGAGAGCTCAGAAGAGAGCTGTGACTTGCCCTGGGTCACCCAGCTGGCTTCATGGGGGAGGGCGGAATCGAACCCGGTATTCCCAGATAAGAGTCTGGCTCCCTAACTACTAGACCAAACTGAAAAGCTGACTTTTATACAAACCTTTGGTTCTTCTTCCCTCAGCAGACACCCTCGTGAGGAAGGTGAGGCTGTGAGAGCTCAGAAAGAGAGGTGTGACTAGCCCAAGGCCTTCCTGGATTAGGCCACAGCCCATCTAGTCCAGCATCCTGTCTCACACAGTGGCCCACCAATTGATTTTGTGCTTCAAATAGAAGATAAATCACTCACTTGCCCTCAGTTCCCTGCAAATGGCCCCTGAGAGGCATCCTGCCTGTCTCTCCAACCCTACATCCATTCTAGTAGCCACTGATATACTTGTCATCCATGAATTTATCTAATCCTTTCTTAAAGCCATTCAAGCTAGTTGCTATCACCACCTCTTCTGGTAGTAAATTCCATAGACTGATGACCCTCAGAGAGAAAAAATACTTCCCCTTGTCTGTTCTAACTCTCCTACCCATCAGTTTCATAGATGGGCAGCTTCACCCTACTGCAGGCACAGAGAATGAATGAAGAGCAGGTAGTGGATATACCTCAGAATAACGAACTCCTCTACAGAATCTACCATCAATAGGTCATTGAAATGGCTGACCTTGTTAAATCCTAACAGTGGCTGGAAAACGTCAGACTGAAAGACAGCACTGAGGCACTAATCTTAGTACTGCCAGAACAACCACTGGGTGCAAGATCAATAGAAACAGGGGTCCACCATAGCAGGCAGGACCTCAGGTGCAGAATATGCAAAGAATACTTCCCCTGAGACAGTCCAGCATATAGTAACCAGATGAAAGATACTGGCAGAAAAAGTACATACAGAGCTTCACAACCAAATTCCAGGAACTGTGTACAGGAATATCTTCAATGAGCATGGATTAGACATCTAAAGGCTAAATAGGAAACTCCACAAGAAAAAATGGCTGAGACTTCCACATCCAGACCGCTAAAGAGTGCAGCCCTAGAAACAGCTAAAATACAGCACAGAGCCCTCAGACTTCCAGGCCTTTGATAGAAGACCAGGAATTGAGGCCTACATATTAACTGTTCATCCACCTGCAAGGGACAAGAAAACTGGATGGATGGATGGATGGATGGATGGATGGATGGATGGATGGATGGATGGATGGATGGATGGATGGATGGATGGATGGATGGATGGATGGATAGGCAGGCAGGCAGGTAGGTAGGTAGGTAGGTAGGTAGGTAGGTAGGTAGAGATGACAGACAGACAGACAGACAGATAGATAGATGCTACTATAATTTCTTCCCAATCACAGTGTGGTTTCTCTCCCTATCTGTTGCCTCAAGATCAACAGCCAGCTACATTGTTGCTGATGAATAATCTCCAAAAGGATAATCGCATATATAGTCCATGGCAGGGCCTCCTTGACCTTCCCAGACAGAGTACTGCAAACTTTAAGCCATTACTAGTGTTCCCAACATAATGCCAGTCTATTATATAAATTACTCAAGCTGGGTGGCCTGCCCCTTCAGTTTTTATTTTTTCCTCCCTTTTTTCAGGTTGTCATGTTGTCATTCACTGGGCGGAGGATTTCAATACTCCCGTTGCTTTATTTGTGGCTTTAATGCTACTCAGGGCAGATGGGCAGGCAACAGGAAAGCGTGTGAACAAAAGGACATCTTGTTCCATGGGAATAATAGCAGCCTCATTCACGGGGTTGTTGTTATGTGACTAAATGGGACAAAAGTTGCCAAGTGGTCTCTATACCCAAAACTGCTACAGGGAAGAAAAGGGGGAAAGCTTCTCATTTTAATAACCTGGAATAAACAAGAAGACCGCAAAATTGAAGTGAAACATCAATGAAGGATTGGTCATTTCATCCACTTCCCCTGGCTGCATCTCTATCACTCAGAGGAACTTAACGGCCTTCAATGTACTCAAGACCTCACAGAACCACCAAACAGTTGATGGGATTACAAGAACCCTGCAATGGTCAGGAAAGTAAAATAGACTATTGGTGGGAAGTGGTTATCCGATGTCTTCTTGAAAGCCTCCAGAGATGGAGAACCCAAGGGTAGGCTATTCCACTGATGCACAGATATTACCATCAAGAAATTCTTTCCTGCATTCAGCTGGTACCTTGGAAGCTGCCACTCCTAACCATTATTTCTGGTCGGAGCATCAGTGGCCCTAAAGAACCTGACCATTCTCTCTATGGCACCCTTTTATGTTCCTGAATACTGACATCATGTCTCCCTTTGTTTCTCCATAATACAAAATGAAGATCACAAGTTTCTTCCGCATCTCATTCCACATACCCCCAAGTTCCTTTATTATCTTTGTAATCCTTCTCTTACATTCTTCCGACCTATCAATATCCTTCTGGAAGTGGGTGTCCAGAACCAGTTTCATCACAGTGGTATATCTAATACAGATGACATTTCACCAGCAGAGGCTGTGATGGCACTACAGTTATCACCAACCAAGTTAGGAAGCAATCTTTCATACTTAAGGCACTAACAAAACAATAAACTCACCAGCTATTAATCACATAATTTCAAGTGATCTGGAACATAGCAGGCGGGCTGCAGTTGAACATATTCTGAAGAATTAATCCAGCATTATTTTGCCTCCTCCAATTACCAGCTTGCTTCTAGGGGCCTTTCTGTGCTTAATCTGCCATGATCCAGTCAGTCTAGACTTGTGAGGCCCCTCTAGTTCAGACTATGGCAAAGCACTGCCTGGAACAGACAAGCCTCCACAACATCCTCAAAGCTTGCCCTTAGGTGGCTGCAAAGGATTAGGAGCAAAGGTTCCTAGCCTGAGAGAGTTGTGACTAGCCCAAGGGCACCCAGCTGGTTTCATGGAGGTATGCGGAATCAAACCAAGACACTTCCAGAAATGACTCTGACACTCTAACCCAGAGGTTCCCAAACTTTTTTTTCCTCGTAGACCAGTTTCAAAATTTTACTGATTTCGGTGGACCCCCTGCTGCTACATTTCTACCATATTCCCAAAACTCATCAAAAAATGTGAAGATTAGATCTAACGATAGGTAAAGCCAAGCCAACATTTTTGTTCTTTACTATCGAAACCAGGTAAATTTTCATGGACCCCCACTTACAACTTGTGAACTCCCCTTTCTTTTTCACGCCAATGTAGATGCCCGTCGAGTCTCCCATGGACCCCTGGGAGTCCACCTGGACCACTTTGGGAATGACTGCTCTAACCACAAGACCAAGCTGGCTCATGTGCAGCGCAGTTCTTCTCTGGTATCCCTGTACAGACAAGTCCCGAAGAATACATTCATTTTCAGAAGGAATAAAAGAAAGCCTCGTGAGTTACAGTAGTATCTTTCTGAACATTTCGTGTAAAATGCCAGGCAAGAAACCAGCTCTGGTGCACCTGTCCTTCCGAAAGGGAGTGAGCAGAAACACTTCACCACTCACCGGTTGTGACGGCTTCAGGGGTCAGGCTGCGATGGGCAGTAAGGTTCCCATGTCCCTTGCAAG
>MTQE01002217.1:4488598-4498640 GCA_014337955.1 Aspidoscelis marmoratus
TAATGGAAGTGCAACTAGAATGCATTCCTAAAAGAAGAAAGGGGACATCTTGGTTGGGCTAGATCAGTGCAGCGTCTGCACAGACCTGCACTCATCCATGCCACCATAAGTGCTCTTATAGCTCTTTCTACTGTTCTCTGTTGCTGCCTGATGGCTATGCCACTGAAAAACCTGTCTCTCTCCTTGGTAGCCTGGCCATAGTTATCAAACCATGGGGCCAGAGAAACATCCAAGCTTTGAAATGAGCCATGGGGCCACTTTCCTTGCTTGAAGTCTCCGCCATAGCCATCAGTATCAGAGTCGGGGAACAAAAGTTTCCCGCCTGTGACGTTACCACAGCCAGGCCACACTTATTGAACTCTTTCCTCTGCTGTCCATATCCTGCCTGAGAAAATCATCTTGAAAACTCAGGATGTTTTCATGTACATGAGTTGGGCAAGCCTGTTTGCACAGAAGACGGTTGGTTTGCTAGTTTTTACTGTCCACCCATAACTCTGCCCAGGACAGCATACAATAAAAATTCTACAGTTCTGTACCATTATATTAACCAACAATAATAAAACTAGAAAATAGGTAACACGATCAAGAAGAATTCTGATAGACATGTCATCTACAAGCACTTGTGGCTCCTGCAAGCACAGTTGTGGTTGTGAAGGTGGGATAGCAGAGGATTATTCATACTTAGGCCTCTAGCTAACAATTAGGACAGACCATTCACTTTCTGAGAAGGCCGGTTCCACCCAGAAGGTGCTGGCCTGTCCCACAGCTATCCTAATTACAACTGAGGTGTGGAGCATGAAATTGTGCTCCACACCTGGCCCAGTGTTAGCCCCAGGCACCCCAGAGCTGTCTGGCAGGGAGAGCATTTGCACTCTCCCTGCCGGACAGCCCAGAAGGCCTGCCCTGGGCTGCTGGCTCAGTCTGGATAGGTCCCGCCGCTTGCTGGGAGTGATTTGCCGCATTCTGCATAGGCGCACGCCGCAGCAGATCATCCGCATGCTGACCTGATCTGATTGGGGCGGCGGCAGCCAGCGGGACCCCAAGACGCCCCCAGAACTGGGCTGCCAGCCAGTGGGCCAATAGTGGCCAATGGCAACAGCCCAGGGGCAGGCTGTCCAGCCCCCACAGCGACCATCCGAGCCGGTACACGCGGGGGACAGTTCAACCAATTGTACCTTGGCCGGTAAGGGACATGTTGGGAATGCGTCCCCTACCGGCCAAAGCAAAGGGTCAAACTGTCCCCAACGTGTATCAGCCTTCATGCACTACAGCCATCTAACTGTAGCATGAAAAGGCCTCAGGTTCGAACCTTCTGATTGAACAGATTCAATTAAATATTTTGCTATCAAAATAAGAGCAAAATTCAGGCTTTCAAACTAGCCAGCATCTGTTTGTTTATTTGTTTAAAATGTTTTCATAGAATACAGTACAGTCCTAATATAATCTTTCCACCGGGGCATTATCTGTTCACAGGGCTTATGGCTTTTTGCTCCCGCGGTCAACTGGATCAGTGCTTCCATTTTGGCCAGCAGGCCATTGCTATGGTAACAGCAGAACCGCATCTGACCGGAGTCTCAACCTCTTTAAGTCCTTTTGGCTCTTTGATGAATGAAACGAAGCCAACTATTTACTAAAACCAAGACAAGCCTTTGGAAGCTTCTCTTTTTAGTCTCTTTATCCCAAAAGTGCCATTCAAAGTATAGTAGCTTTCAAAGACCATAGAGATTAGAATACATATATTCCCAAATTATCTGAAACACTTATTAGATGATAATCAGAACGTTTCAAACACAGCTGAGTTTTGTTTGACAGCAATTAAATTAAGAACAAGATTAACGACACACAACAGAAATGTTGATAAACAGTATATATTTTAAATCTCACTATTACACTTTCATACAGTATAATTTCCACTTAAGACATTTAAATATGTCGAATTTAAATACAGCAAGAAATTTTTATGCACTTTTATGTACTTTGATTCTGGTTGGTGACCGTATAAATAAATTCATTCATCCCTACATATAGAGTTTGTATTCCTTATTGGACAATCTGGACTGTAGATAAATTCTTATAGTGATGCACACACACGTATGAAGCTTTCAATACCCAAAATGTCCAAACCTTTTTGGGTAATATTTTTATAAAGACAGATGAATAGTAATGTGACCATTTCCCCACCACCACCACCACCACCTTAGATATTAGTATTCTAATATTTAGTATATGTTTTTAAATATGCTGTGTGTGTTTTTAAACTGTTTTTATGGATATCATTGTTTTAATCTGTTGTTTTAAAACTTGTAGCCCACCCTGAGACCTACGGATATAGGGTGGGGATATAAACATAAACATAAATATAAATAAATATACAGCCATAAAGTCTGCTTCTAATCAAGTAGGTATATGTCACTTTCAATCCACAGTAACAGACTCAGGCTGCATATCCGTGGGCTCCGTTTACTTCGGGGTGGATTCAGGGCAGCCACAATGCAAATCATAGCTTGAATTAAGACAGTGATGGCCAACCTATGACACGCGTGTCACAGGTGACACGCCAAGCCCTTTTGGGTGACACACCTGGTCACCCTGGCACCTGGGCGTGCAGTGCTTGCTTGTTCTTGAAGTGTACGAAATACCAACTTTCAATTGAAGATTTAGCAAATGAAATTCAGCAGCAGAAGTCGCCAATGTAAAGAATTATTTGTTTTTGCTTTTAATAAAATACATATATCAAAAATATAACTTTTTTACTAGAGCTACCAATATCACAAAATTATGGATATTTCTAGATGTGACACAGCACCTGAGTTAAGCTAGGTTTTCTTGCGAATTTTGACACACCAAGCTCAAAACGTTAGCCATCACTTAATTAAGACGTCCCCATGTGATTGAGGACAGCACACGTTCAACCCAAATCTGCCTGTCCCTGTGAAAACAACAATAAAACCCTGCAGCTTCAAGAGGCTTGTTGCTTGAAGCCGCAGTTATGCTCCAATGGTTTTAGCAAAGGAGCACACCCCTGCTTGACAGCAGGCATACCTCAGCCGGACAGAAGCTTCTTCTGATCAGCTGAGGGCAGGGAAGCCATGGTCTGTCAAGCGCTCATGCGCTAAATCAAGCCCTTTACCCACGCGTACCTTGCTGATTGGGCAATCAGGCAAGGGGTGTGTTTCATGCTTGTCATGCTTCAGCAGAATTTCTTTGAAGAGATCCCCAGACAGTTGCGATCGCAGTGCGCAAGGCAGAGACAGCAAAACCCTGCCTGCTAATGCTCCGATCGCCAAACTCCTCCCACAATGACCCAGGAGCGTCCCCATGACTCAAGATAATATGTGCTTGCCTTCCTAATTCGGAGCAAGAACAGTTGGAACAGTTTTTTGTTGCCGCAGATTGGTGACATTTGTCCTGCGTGTAGCCCAGATTAGGTTCGCCTCGGAGTATTTTGATCGTGGGGACGCACCTTCATTTGTTTTCTCTATAAGGGAATTTCTCTAGCAGTCAAAATAATTCCCCTCCAGCATGTGACTGCTGAAGGAAATTGGCTCACATATGAGGGACTAAGGGCAAATTCACACTTCCCTTCGCATGGACAGGAAAGGTGTGTGAGAGATTAACACTGACTAGTGCGCACACTTGTGAGCGCTAGTCGATGACAACCCAGCCTGTGCACGATCAAGCATTTACCTGTGTTCAGTCACTAGAACAATCCTCCACAGGCCGCTGCCATCGTGAGCACAGCACCCTGCATGACTGCACAGGTGTCAGCACCATCACTACCGTGATGCTATCGCTTTGCACAGTTGCAGTCATATCAAGGGGTCATCTGAGGTGCTGGCACTCATGTGCGGCAGCTCAAATGACCTCAGCCAGCCAGAGTGCAGACGGTTGCCAGCTGGGCACGTAAGGTAGCTTCCCAGTCGCGACTGGGAAGGGTTGGGTTGCTACTCTGTATTCGCATGCCCTTCCCCAAAGGTGCACTAAGCGTTGACTAGAGGCTGTAGTGTGAAAAGGCCTCTGGCCTGCTATGCACTCATACACAGCATAAAGAAAGCAGCTCAAATTTCAAGCATGGGTGCGCGCGCATAGCTTCTTTTCATCCACACAAAGTCATTTCGCCTTAAGCAAGAAATTTTGCATTTGGCTCCCCCAGAAGTCAGATCCTCTGAACATAGATGGATGACGTAGTTATACCTCACGTTCACTGAAGAACATGAGATAACAGCCCCAAAACTGCAACTAGTGAGATTGGAACCGGCCATGAAAGCCTACATTCTACCAAATTTAAAAATAAGTGTCAGAGTGATTTTATGAAAATATTTTTTAGGTCTTATATGCAAAAAATATAGTATTTAACATTGCTAATGTTCAAATTAACTACTATATAACAGATGTTTGTTTTTCTCATTTAGGATGGAAAAGAGGACCTTATTATTGCTAGAAATATAGTTCTGCACCATGCTATTTTTCTCAGTCCTGCCCAGACTGTAACAACATCCAGTTCAAAGGTTTGTTAATTCTGGATCAAGCAGGAAAACTCTCTTGAAACTGTACCCAAGCTGCATAGCTGTCCCTGCCTGAGCTCTGAATGGCATTAAAATTAGTTATTTCCTGGCATAAATTCAAAGCATTCTTCTTCTGCCAAATGTTTAAGACTGTTTATTTGTGCCTGTACTGCTGGACAGATTAATAGAGAAGAGTTTTTAGTCTATTTGTATCTTCTACTGATTTTTCTTTTTAAAAATAAAAATAGGTTTGGACTAAACCTCTGGCCATACCCCACCCTGGAATTTTTATAAAAGGCGGGGTAAAATGCTATTAACAAGGCAACAGCATGTACCCAGTATCTGGGGGCAGAGAAATAGGTTAGCTCTAGGCAACAGAAAGCTAAACTGTCTTGGAGATGAACACGTATATAGTTATAAACGTCTGGACAAGGGCGGAATGTGATTTCTAGTGACAGCACAGACAAGTACATACTGTTCTCCTGAGGCCAATTTGCACTTAGACCTTTAGTCAACAATTCGTTCTGCTCTGGTGAAGAGTTTATGCACGTCCACTAGCCTGCTACAGCCTAGAAGCATGCCTGCCCTCACTAGAAGCACACTAATTGTTGATTAGGGGTGTTTCCGCATTGGCTGTGGAAACCGGTTTAACGCCCCATTTAAGACCCATTTTAAACCCCTAGGTACTTACCTTCTGCATTGGAGACCTCTTTAGCGACCCTTCCAGGTGGCCGCTTCTGCATTTCAGTGCACAAGATCCATTTTTAAATCGGGTCCCGCCGCCGAAAACTGGCTCAATGGGAAGACCTCAAAAATGAGGTCTTCAATCTGTCCCTTCACCTTGATCCATGTGGAAGCAGGACACTTCCTCACATGGACAGACAAAGGGATGGATGTCCCTCCAATCACCATCTTGGGGAGGGCAGAAGCAGGCCGGTTTGCCTTCTTCCGGCCTCCCCTGCATGCCACACGCCGCCAGAAACGTGCACTAATTCCCAGCTGCATGCTCTAGTCCCGCGGCCCCGTAGGTGGCGTGGGAATCTGGGTGACTTTTGGAATGGGTGCTGTGGCTTCCGCACAGCACCCAGACCATCTGTCCTGCCAGATCCGTCTTCCCCGCACATGTGTGGACACGCAAGGGCCCTTTGGATCCGTCCCTATTTGGGATGGATCTTCCAGAGGACGGCTCGCCAAAAAATGCATCTTCTTTGATCCGTGTTTTGGCGGCAAATGCGGAAGCACCCTAGGTGTGGAGCACTAAATCATGTTCCACATGGGCCTATTTGCACTTAGGCCTCTGGTATGCAATTAGGACAGCTCTGTGCTCCACACCTTTATCAACGTTAACTGGAAGCTTACCTGAAGCATCCAGCAGCAGAACCATTTGCTCTTCTTCTGGCTCGCTGCATGTGGTGGGCAGGGGAGGAAGCATCCACGCAGGTGGAAAGCCAGTGGTGGCCATGATTGATCCTGGGATCAATCATAGGGTTGCAAGAGCGGTGTTTCATTGGCGATGGAGCAGTGGGCGCTGTGTTCGATCACAGGTGCTGACATGATTGGCCGGGACACGTCCCTGTGCTCGAACTCTCAGCTTACGGCAGCCAATTGCAGCAGCAAGGAGGTAGGACTTCCGGCTTTGGAGGAGGAGGAGGTGGGACCTGGTAAACAGGAGAACCATTTGCATTTCTGGCCAGTAAGGGAAGCTTTGGGTATGGTCCACCTGTACCTGAAGCCTTAGTTCACGGCAGCCTAGTCATGTAAGTGCAGAAAGTCTCTGGAGACTTCTAGATGCATTCACATGGGCCATAAAACATGGGATTATCCCATATCCATGGCAATCCCAACATAGGGGTGAAATTTCTTGCATTACTTTTCTAGGAAAATCAATTCCCAACTCCAGATTGTCCTGGAAAAGTGATACGGGGTTACCTGTCTGGATGCTTTCTCCTGGGATCCATTGTAGAAAATGGCCCCTGTGCAAGCACAGGACCCCCAGAGGGCCAGGAATATATTGAAATACCTGTACGTCCACACAGCACGATTGTGGGAGCAGATGTCCAGACAGGTAAGGGCCTGCACTTACTCTTTGATTTTGGGCACACAGAATGCAAATGGCCCAGCCATTCCTGTTGTGAACCAGCCTGGAATGGAGACCATTTCTAGCCATAAGTAAAAATGACAGACAACAGGAGGCAGGCACTGACTTCTTTCCAATCTAGCCTATAGCACCTGTTAATTTGTCAGCTCCATGGGACCACACATTATTCTCAAGCAATCTCCCAACCAGTTGTTAACCAAGGCAACATCTGTTTAGCTTCTGAGCTCATCCAAGACCAGAGGCCTTTTCGTACTACAGCTGAATGGCTGTCCTGCGCAGGCGTGGGTTGCTGGCCAATCAGAGCCGGCGGCACGTGCAGACACACGACGGTGCCGGCCGGGCTGCCCCAGTCTGGACCCGGCGACAAAGAGGTATGTGGCATGTGTGCGCATGCATCCCCGGGTAGGCAGTGTCCTGGGGGGGTGGGGGTGCCTGTGGGCTCTAGGTGACCCGATCGCATCACCTAGAGCACACAGGAACCCAGGGGAGGGATAAGACAGCCCTGTCCACAGCTGTTCTGGACGGTGCATGCGAATGCTCTCCATCCCAAACAGCTGTGGGACGTCCCGGGACATCCAGGAACGGGTGTAGAGCACAATTTTGTGCTCTACACCCAGAACGCATGTAGAACGCCCTGGGAGAGGCTGGAACGGTTCCGAATGGAACCACTCGCCCAGCAGAGCAAATGCTTTGTCCCAGGGCTTCCTACACATGTTCAGGAGGCCCTCATGTGTATAAGCCTCACCTAAAGCATCTAAAATGCAGTGGCATCAATCTCGATGATCTAAGCAAATTGCAACAATTACTGTACTGCGGTAGGCTTTCTCGGGGAAGCAGGTGAGAGATCTTGAAAGGTTTGCAGTAGACCTGAAAGAACTACTGAAAAGGTAAGGAAAGAAAAGGAAGTTACAAAAAGGATTAAGGGAATTCAATACCTCTGCTATCAGAAACAACTGAGATAATGGAGCAAGTCTGAATGGAAGGGCTTCCTCTCCAGGAATTACAAGCCTAATCCTTTTTTCTATTTAAGTCAAAGAAGCTGTTGAAACCTTTGCAAAGCAGAACACAAACCTGTGAAGAAACAAGTTAAGATCCAAGGGAACTTGTGCAAGATGTTATAG
The DNA here is from genome assembly GCA_014337955.1 of Aspidoscelis marmoratus. NCBI lineage: Eukaryota > Metazoa > Chordata > Lepidosauria > Squamata > Teiidae > Aspidoscelis > Aspidoscelis marmoratus. The sequence goes on from MTQE01002217.1 coordinate 4,496,323, forward strand.
GTTTTTTTGTTTTGTTTTGTTTTGGTTCACCCTATGACATCCTTCTAATTCATTCAAAAGCTATGGCCACAGAGCTCCGGGGCAAATCACAGACAGGCCAACTGCAGTCCAGAAGTGTGAGTCAAGACTTATTTATTTATTTGCATTTGCATCCCATCTTATACCCAAACGTTTCAGGGCAGACTGCAACATTAAAAGCCAAATATAAAAATAAACATACTAAGACAATACAGTGCATTGTCTTATGTTCTTATGCATAAATGTGGAGAAGGAAAGCTATTTCCTTATTTAGGCAAAGGCCAGGGCAAAGAGGTGCATCTTCACTGCTGTCCTAAACATGTAAAGCGAGGGTGCCTGACACACCTAAAAGGGGAGATTATTCCATAATCTGGGAGCCATCACTAAGAAGGCCCTATCCCGGGTGCCTTTTGCTACCAAGGGGGGGTGATACAATCAGGAGGGCCTCCCCTACAGATCTTAAGTGAAGGGCAGGTCCATATGGAAGAAGGTGTTCCTTTAGACTTAACAGTGTCAGGCACCACGGTAAAAAAAATTGACCAAGTTACTAACTATAGCTGCAGCAAGGCAATAGAGAAGAAAATTAAAAATCCCCACATCAGTAACAGAGGTTGACAGGAAGTCCTAAATTAAAATAAAACTCTATTGGTAACCCTCTACGCTACCTTGTACTACCAACATTGCTCTTTCAATGCAAAGCACTTAAATCATTGTGAACACACAGATATCTGCTTTTTCCAGTATCATAGCATTTTTTACGGATGATCTGTTTAGTGCCACAGTCACAAACCAAGCTCCAAAATACTCATAAGCTGTGCTGATCACTGCTAATTCAAATGTTCCAGCAGGGTCAGCAAACAAGGGGACAGAACTAGGAGAAACAGATTGTCATTATGGCCAAAAGAAAATGGTTTAGATTACAGTATATGGCAGGTAAATATTGAGAAGCAAAGCATTCAGTGGTACAGATGAACAGCATTAGGACTGAGCAGCGAAAGTACTTTTTCACCCAGAGGGTCATCAGTCTATGGAACTGACTACTGGAAGAGATGGTGAGAGCAACCAGCCTGGATACCTTTAAGAAAGCGTTAGATAAATTGATGGAGGGCAGATATATCCAGGGCTACTAGAAAGGATGCCCAGGTATTGCCTCCAGGTTGGAGAAACAGGCAGGATGCCTCTCAAAGAGCCAGGTGAAAGTTTTGCCTTTGCCTTCTGTTTGAGAATGCCCAGAAGTGTTAGGTAAGCCACTTTGTGAGACAGGATGCTGGACTAGATGGGCTGTGGCTCAGCATCAGCTCAGCGTCGGGGTGTTCCGCCATTGCGCGCGCATGCACAGACAGTGGCAGATCGCTCCAGCAGGCCGCGCGACCGCTCGCATCGGACCAGAGGTCTGATAAGGTAAGTGGGTCGCAGGCAGCTGGAGGGTGGCATGCACCCGTGGGGGGAGGCACCACGGAGGTCCCTGCTGGCTGTTGCTTGCCCGATCAGGGATGTGGCAGCCAGCGGAACATTGGGACAGCCCCGGCCCGGTCTTGCCCCACCCTTGAAAGGGGTTGCCAGCTGGCAGGCCAATAACAGCTCAAGGGCAGTAGCCTGGGGCTGGGCTCCAAAGGTGTCCGGCAGGGAGAGTGCAAATGCTCTCCCTGCCAGACAGCTCTGGGACGGCTGGGGCCAGGTGTGGAGCATGATTTCATGCTCTACACCCTCGACGGAAGTAGGGCAGGCCTGGGACGGAACGGGATGGAACGAGGTTGGGATGGGATGAGACAGGACAGGCATTTTCGCACTTGCATTCCATCTGCTGGGCAGGAAAGGAGTGCAATGACCCAATGTTAACTAGTGCTAGGTAACAACAGACTAAGCCCTGCATAATCTGTCACTCACCAGAGACCAATCCCATAGCCGATCCTCTTCTGGGCACCGCCATTTTGCTTGTGGCGCCCTCCACAACTGTGCGTGCATCAGTGCCACCGCCATGACGACACTGATGCTCTGCGCATGCACAGTCGCATCTATGGTCATCTGAGGTGCCAGTGCACTTGCATGGCATCTCAGACGACCCTGGAGCACCGGAAGAGGTAGTACGAATGGCCGCTGCCCAGACGCTCCAGGTAAGCTTTTTTTTTTCTTTTCTTTTTTTTATTGAAAATATAAAGAACATAACAATCCACAACCAACAAATAACATGACAGCCAACAAATAATAAGAAAATCAACCATTAACTACATTGCCTGAAGTCATTTAAAGAACAATTTCTGCGTTACAGTATTGTTTCTCCTGTATCCAAGAATTAAATC
>MTQE01002217.1:4561281-4575459 GCA_014337955.1 Aspidoscelis marmoratus
GAGGAGCCCTGCTGGATCAGGCCACAGCCCATCTAGTCCAGCATCCAGTGCCACACAGGGGCTCACCAATTGTTTATGAGCACCTCAAGCAGAAGACAAGGGCAAAACCTTCATTTGCTAGAGACACTCTGCCTGGCTTCCCAGCTTGGAGGATGTACCTCCACATCTATTCTAGTAGCCACTGGTATATGTTGTCGATGAATTTGCCTAACCCTTTCTTAAAGCCATCTAGGCTGGTTGCCACTACTTCTGGCAGCAAATTGCATAGATTCCGAGCGGCCCTCTAACAGCTTCCATTGCTCACCTGGAGGTTCCAGGGTAGGTCGCAACATATGGTAAGACAAAGTCACTAAAAATATCTTGAAATATAACCCACACAACCTCTCTTCCTCCCTCCCTGGCAGGACTATTTCAGAGGAAACTATAAATCAAAGGTGAAGAAGTACAGTTTGACCCATATACAGTTGGCACCTGGCATATCTCCACTGGGAGGCTATTCCAAAACCAGAGGGCCACCACAGAGAAGGCTCTCACCAATACAGCAACCCCTCACACCTCAGAGGGGAGCAGAACCAGAAGGATCCACTAAGTGATCCTAAAGCACGAACAGATCTACATAGGAAAATACACTGTTCTTTTAAAGTACAAATCTCATTACTCTACAATGGGCTAGACTTGAGCAGGGCGTATGAGTAGGTCACAATTTGTCATTCCCACCTTAAGCAAATATACCCCGTTACTGTCATTCATGAAGGATGAATGCTTATGATAGCAAGAGGTCTTGTCATTTCTACCCATGTGGTAAAGGAACCAAAGATGCCTTTGCCACACTGCACATGTGAATTTGACAGATATTAATGTTTGACCCAGTAAGTCAACAACCGCTGAACATCTGTTTCACCTAACAGCTTTGATAAACGGCTGGGATTTAGCAGCAAAGTTATCCAATGGGTTGCAATGGGAGCGGATTGATGGGTCATATAAAAAGTAATAGCTCAAATTAATTGTTCGGTTTTCATCTTTTGCATTTTAAAAAGCTGTTTTCTTCCTCTTCTATTGCCAATATTGATGGCAGTTTCAAACCAAAAAACTATTAACAAAAATCAGCACCCCCTACCTATTAGCTGTGGTGTGACTTTATAAAGGCAACTCTATGCCCAGGAAGAATGTATCATTAACCATTGTTAATTATTCTTATTCCCAGTCAAGCGAAGTTGGCCCTTTGCAACCGTGGACTCCTGGGCGCGTTCCACCAATGTTTGGCATCTAAGGCATAATGCTAAACTTACAATAACAATGTGTCCTTACCCTGAATTTGTTTGTTTACTCGTCTCTTGAATTCCTTTCCCTTCCTGTATAAATATTAAACCAGATGGTGAATTAAAGCAAGTTTAATGGATTAAAACTGGCATGTGGATTTTGACCAGCGATTTTATATGCACGGGGATTCTCCTCCCTTCAATTGTGCCTTCTTGGTGATTCGTAATGAACACGTTTCCCAATGGTAAAACATTTTTTCAGGTGATTTCTGCCGTCTCTGTTGGTATCTCTGTATCAAGCCAAGACTGTCCCCTGCCTATCAAGAGGAAACCCCAGCCTGAGGGTGCCTCCAGACATGGATAAAACCCACAGATCTCCTGGTACTGTATTGGGATTACTACATAAAGATGTGGCAACCCCAATATAGTGCCGAGTTAGTTGTTCAAAAATCTGGTCTAATGGCATTACAGAAAATCCAGCAACAATAATGATTTTTCTGCAATCAGTTCCTTATCTCTGCTGGGTCTTCATGTTACTGGATCCTCTTCCAAAATCCCCGGATGCTAGCAACTATGATAAAAAAACAAAGGGAAGTGGGCAGGCGCTTGCTAACATCCAGGTATTTTTTGAACATGGTAACATGAAGACTAGAGTTGTGCATGAATGAAATTTTCAGGATTTGATTTGAATACCCAAAATTTCAAATCGATTTGAATCTTTTAGAATTTGAATGTATTCACATTAGATTCGATTCAAACAGATTTGAATCTATTCGTTCAAATTTTTGATTCGAATTTGCACATACGAATGTCGACAACATTTGTATGTGCCTGTACGCATCCGTACGCATCCCGTTTTTATCCTGTGTGCATCCTGTTTTAGTCCCATATGTATACGTACAAATGCGTACGTGCAAGTATACATTGTGTATGAACCCATACACATACGAATGTCTAAACACTTCAAACGAATATTCAAAAATCCGAAATGTGTTCAAATATTCGTGAACATCCTTAATGAAGACACAGCAGACGAGGTAAGCAATTGCAATGGCCTCTGGCCGAATTGCAGGAACAGCAAGAAGCACCTGTGAGATTTAAAGATCTTGGAATTTTTCCTTGCCATTTAGAGGCATTTTGAGAAGCTAAAGTTGCAATTAGACAAAGCTTATTTTTTCATCTATTGCAGCAAAATACTCTTATGCAGTAAACTTAAGATGAGCATATATGGAAGCTTGCATGATTTAGAGTCAACAAAGCCTTGTCACAGTGGCATAAGTTTCACCCTGTAAAAAGACTTAGGATTGGCATAACCTTTAGGCAGCAGACTGCAGGACCTATCTGGCATTTTTTTAAAAAAAACACACACCCAGCTTTCAGAACTAAAAGCAAAAGCAGCTGTCTGCAACAGGTCAAAAGTGCAGCATTGTGGAGATTAGCCAGAATCAGGGAAATGACAACTAACAAAAGGCAATGTTGGCATGTGTCTTCTCAATCTATTCAGCTCTAGCTCCCCAGGGACTCTATTAGGCAGAGCTGAAGATAAACCTTTTTACCTGCTGTCAAAGTTAATAGGCCATTGCAGTACCAGTAAAATGAGTATTCTCTGCCATCTGGTACAAAGCCTTTGCATACTTTTTAGATGAAGGTATTTATCGAAGTGTGTGAGCAAACAGAAGCTAAAAAGTTTAGCATTGTTCAAAATTTAGATAAAACACCGCCAAATCAAGTACTAACCAGATGGTAAATCTGATAAATCGTTTCTGTGTATGAAGCACATATAAAGCCTTATTCTTGAACAGGGATGGTCATGCATGGCCTTCGGAATGTCAGAGTTCGTATCCCTTCAGTGGCCAGTGATTAAAGGGATTACAGACCACATTGGTTTCTCAGTCTTGCATGGATTCATAATGTACTGAGATTCTTACACTAGCAGCTATTATGGGAGGATGCATTAATACTATGGTGTGCTCTAGGCAGAAATCTGTTTTTTAAATACCACAGCTTAACTTGACTGCTGCAGTCTTCACCTATAACTAGAACGGACTGTGGGAACCTGTTGGCTGGTTTGTTTCCAGAACTGAGGGTTTTTTGCAACTAACTTCTGTGAGAAAGTATCCCAAACTGAAAGGAGGTTTCTTTTAAAAACATTTTTTTAAATTGAATCGAGCGAAAGCTGCATTGGTTGCCAGAGCTTCCACGTGTTTACGTTTATGTAAAGCCCTAAATAGTTCTGAACTTGGATCGTCATCTGTACCAGTATGCGTGCATTAAGACTGAAAGGAAGGGCCTATTTGGGGATCCTGCTAGTAAATGAAGCGTGGGAGACACTAACTAGAGACATGGACTTCCTGTGATGGCCCCATTTGTAGACGAATGTAAAGCTATCCTCAAAACTAGTTTCTCTGAATGAAAATCTACTTCATTCTACTTTTGTAGATTATGCTATATTGATGCTACTAACTGTTTTTATGGGGACTTTAGCATATACAGAACACTTTGCTTTTATTGCTTGTAGAATCCACATTTTCTGTGTTTTTATAATAATGTACACTTCCCAGAACAGAACTGTGAAAGAGTGGGTTACAGAAATGAATCAAAGTATCGCATGCTTCAGAATTAGGTGGAACAGTGATGCCTCCTTTGAGCTGAAAATATACACTACCTCAGTGGTTATCTAACAATTTTATTTTATCAGAAATTTTCTATCATGGTGTTTCTTCATTTAGAAATTCCTGGGGAAAAAAAGAAATAAAAAAACAGTTAAAATGCAGAACAGGATAATTGAAATGAAGGGATGAAGATCACTTTCTATGAGGACAGCTGAGCAATGGCAGAGAAGAGGGTAACCGTGTTCAGATTTTGCTCGCAGGCATTTATAAGCCATAAAGCTATGCTAGAACTGGCTGCTGGATTAGATGGCACCCTGTTCTAATCAACAGGGCTTTTCGGTTCTACAAATGTGTAGGTCTCTGGAGACTGGAAGTTAGGGATGTGCACAAACATCCTAAACTTTCAAAATTCGACTTAATTCAATCGAATGTGGAGACTTGAACTCGAACAGAATGTCTACACATTCAAATTTAAACATTCAAACAAATTTCTAATGTCCCAAAACATTCGTTTGAATGGTTCAAAACATCTGAATGTACAGATGCGTATGTAGACAAGAATGTAGATATGTATCTGTGCACATTTGCATACAAAATGCATACAGATATGTATGACACGTATGAACGTTGTCTGCATCCATATCTTCAAATATGAAGGTTGTTGACATTCGTATCTTCAGATTTGAAACTAACATGTTAAAAAATAGATTCGAATGTATTTTGTTGCATCTGGATTCTAAACATTCAAATTGAATAGAATGTTTTGACATTTGATTCGAATTAAATGCAAAAAGCACCATTTGTGCACATCCCTGCTGGAAGTACTTGGCAAAGAAGCATAAGCTGCTAAGCACAAAATTCACACTGTTTCCCCCTCCCAAACAAAGAAGATGTAGCCCTGAAAGGATGAAGTTGTCCGATCCATAGTTCCAGCCCTAGGCAGACAACTTACTTGGAAACAATACCATCGGCCTTTGCCAAGCGCAGAATAGAGTCATCAGATTCTCCCTGAAATAGAGAAATTAACTTTTTAAGAAGCTCAGTTAGGCAAAAATAGTTCGATCAAAATGGAATCCCACTCTGAAAAACCTTGGATGAGCATGGACACTCAACATGAGACAATTTATCAGGTCTTCAGTTCCTTGTGTGAAAACTGTATCCTTCCTGTACTCTTTAGCGCAGCCAGGGAGCTCAGAGGCATTTCTGGATATGTGACCACCAGCTCTTAAATTGGCAAGTGATAATACAGCTTCCATGACCTGCTGGCACTAAGTACCAGTACGGCTACTTAACCAGCATTTAGGTTCAGTACCATTTCAGTCAGCACTACCAATGATCAGGGCACTAAATAACTCTGGAGTATTCTCCTGTCCAATAATATTGGCTACCAGAATGGATGTCTAGGTACATCCTCCAGGCTGGGGGACAAGCAGGATATTTCTAAGCCCATTTGCTGGGATTCGAAAGCAGGTGGTTTGCCCTTGTCTCTGCTTGAGATGCCCATGGGCAATTGGTGGGCCACTGTGTGTGACAGGATGCTGGACTAGATGGGCTGCGGTCTGATCCAGCAGGGCTCCTCTTACGTTATGTTCTTACAGGCAGGATGCCTCTCAAGACCATCTGTCTGAGATGGTTTAGGAGATCCTGCCTTGAGCAGGGGGTTGGACTCGATGACCCAGGAGGTCCCCTCCAACTCTACCATTCTATGATTCTATGATTAAGACCATTTGCAGGGATTAAAGAGTAGGTGAAGGTTTTGCCTTTGTCTTCTGCTTGAGAAGCCCAAAAGCAATTGATGGGCCACTGTGTGGGACAGGATGCTGGACTAGATGGGCTGTGGCCCAATCTAGCAGGGCTCCTTTTATGTTATTTGCTAATCTGTCTCTCACCCGTCACAACACAACTCTGAAAGAAAATGTGTATAAAGCTCCAAAATGCAACACATCACAATGTCTCCTGTGTTTTTTTAAAAAAAAAACAATCAAAGAGGGCTTGCAAACAATTATTTTATGTATAGAACACATATATTTGAGTGCTACAACTTAATTTATTAAGCGTATTTACAGAAGAATAAAAACAGTTGCTAATTTCCACAACAAGTCTAATCATGTAGAACTACACTGGTTCATTTTATTATTTATTTGTATCTTTATCCCACCCTGTACCCGAAGGTCTCAGGGCGAGTTAAAATGATAAAAACAAAATGTAAAATAAACCCATTTAAAGTGAGGAGGACAAGCTGTTTCCTTACTTAATGGCCAAGGTAAATAGATACATCGTTACCAATATTTTGAACTTAGTATAGCGAAGGAACCTGGCACACCCAAGGGGGGGAGACGATTCCAGATTTGGGTCTACCACCAAAAAGGTCCTATCTTGGGTCCCCACACCTTTAATTACTGAAGCTGGTGCTACAGCCCAGGAGGACCTCACCTGCAGCTCTTAAGTCTAGGGCAGGTTGATGTAATATATATTCAAAAAGGAAGTGAAATTTCTTTAAAATCTCTTTTCCATCCAATTCAGATTTATTTAAAATCTATTGCGTAACTGAGATTTTAAAAAAATCTGTTTTCGATCCAATCTTTGCAATTTAAAACAAAAGACCAGCAACTCGATTATAAACTTATTTACTCATTTCAGTATGTTACTCTGAAGAAAACATACCCAGGACAGCAGCCCAAGTGAGGTGGAAACTCGCTAGAAAATTATTAAGAAAACAAAATGCTTAAATGTGACTCCACATTCGACATCACAATTTATTAAGATTTATATACTGCCTTTACTATGTAAGTCTCAGAAGAGTGAACAAATGAAAAAAAGACAAATCAATAGATACAAAATAAAAACCAAATCATAGAAATACAACATGAAAAATGCTCTGAGACATTTTTATTTGATAAAAGAAGGTTTACATGAATGGAAAACTACAACATGGAGTGAGGTATTTTTCCAAAGCTGCCAAACACATTGAGACAGGAAGATTGTCGTTAAAGAGAGTTCAAATAAATACCTACCATCCTCCGAATTGCTCCACAAATTCCGTAGGTTTTGCACTGGCCATTCACTCTGCCTGTGACTTTATCAACCTGAAATTGGAATATTGTTTGTGAAAGTTAGCTCTCATGCAAGCATACCTGAATCTTTACTGGATAAAATATAATGCAATATACATACCGTATTTTCCAGCATATAAGACGACTGGGTGTATAAGACGACCTCCAATTTTTCTACTTAAAATGGAGATTTTGCAAAACTGGGGTGCAGCCTAAACTGAGCCTCGGACTTGGGGATCACAGACAAATCTCGCGCTAGAGGGGCAGACTCTTCTAAAGCAGAGAAGAGAAAATGAGGGCAGGATTCTTCATATTTCGCTCCGTTTAGCAAGGTTTTTTCGTCGTGTCAGCGCCAGAAGGAAAGCTACAAGCCAGATAATTGGGATTAGCAGGTAAGGCTGCTGTCTCTCCCCAAGTCCAAGGCTCGGTTTAGGCTGCACCCCAGTTTTGTGCTGGCAGCTGTGGCCAGCAGGACCCGGGTGAGGGTATTACTGGTGTATAAGACGACCCCCAACTTTTCAGAAGATTTTTTGGGGTTAAAAACCCGTGTTATACGCAGGAAAATACAATATTTATTTATTTGCATTTTTGTCTCACCTTATACTTGAAAGTATCAGGATGGGTTAAAACAAAACAAAATATAAAATATCAACATACTAAGAACAGTTTAACTGTGCCTGAAATGGGGAAGGAGAAGCTGTTTTCTCAGGGTAAAATTCAGCAGGGTACTGAACTCCATGACAAACATTAGCTATTTCCCATAGACATTAGGCTCTCAACATTTATGAATGCCAAATTCTTTAATTTTTTTTGCAAGTGAGACAACAACTCATGAATGAACAAGACCCTACCATATGAAATATGATGAGATTTCCTACTGACTGGTAACTGAAATTTGTGAATGGGGAAATTATTGATATGAATCCACTTAAATAAAGGAATGCAATTGTTTAACAATGGGATATCTTTAGCCCTTTGGATATCACTGCACTTCCAACTTAATTACTATCCACACTAGCCTGGTGCTAATGTAAATTATCACCCAAAAATGCCTTGGATGGCCAGTTTGGTCATCCCTGCTTTGGGAGGAATCAATGAAGCATATAGCAACATCAAAGATCTGGTTCAATTTTGAAAGAGTCTAAAGACCTTTCTTTTTAATACACCTAAATAAGTTTAAATTGACTTATTTTAGTGGATAATATTTATCTGTGACTGGTGAAATGATGGAATGTATTACTGTCATTTTATTAGACTGATTTCATATTGTTCTGATTATTATTTTTTTTTTAATTGCTGTTGTTATTATCTCTGTAATTTTTAATCTCTGTACCATCCCTTGGTGGAAGGGGCACTATAAACAAACATTATTATTGTCAAAAGCAATCCTGTTATGATAAAGGCATAGATTATTAATCCTGTTTTGATTGTTTTAGTATGTTCACTCCTCTGCTGCAAGTCTGCTTTGAAGACTATTTCAAATCCAAAATTTGTGAAAATAAAATCTTGGTTCTGGTTTGACTTTCCCTAGAGCAGGAACTCTACCAGGGAGAAGAATTACTGTAGGCATATTCATGGCACCGTGAGCTCGGTAAAGCTCAGGACACCTCCTAGTTCTCCTTCAAAGGCCAGCACCCTTAAGGATGGAGAGGAGTGGGGGGAAGAAGTAGCCCAAAATGCAAAATATGGCGACAGGACTCTTTTACACACTGCCCACCCAACAACAGAACACTGATTTCTTCCTCTTTTTTGACATTTCATGGATTTTATAAATAACTTACTTTTTTCTCTATTACAATTAGGCTCCCATATCCACTCATCTGGTAACTTCGGTTTCACTTAGCCTCAGTGACTGGACCAGCTCCCCATCCTGCCACCAGAGCTTTTAGGCCTATCTGAGGCTTCCTAGAGGCCTGGGGCAGTCAAAAATAGCACAAAATCACAGGGGATTTCCTATGATTCCTGTGAAAACTTGTGGGATTTCAAATATTCATTGTTCTCAGTAACCGCAGTAGGACCTGGAATCTATCCCCAGCGGATACGGGATTCTAACTGTATTTCACAGAACATTTTATTCTGTTCACCACCCTGGGGCAGGTGTTCAACAAATAATATATGCTGTTTGGCTTATTTTTCTGTATACAAGGGATGCATTATATACAGGAAGCCCCTCAAAGCATTGTGTGGTTTGCTACTCCAGAATCTGAGAGTCTTGGGTTCAAATCTCCACTTAGCTGTGGAAACTGGTGGTCTTTGGGTCTGACACCGCCTTTCAGCCTTGAGTTCTTTGGAAGAAAACCAGAATATAAACAGCACAAATCAGATACATTTATTTGAAATAGTTTCAGCTCTTTCATTGTATATGCTAACTGATCCAAAAGTTTTACTCACCTCTGAAACATTTATCTGGATGGAAGCATGGTCTTTGGCAGCAATTATCCGGTTGCTAGCAGAGCTGCAGAGCAAAACCCCCAGAAAGAACATAAAAGGAATGAAATAAGGCTATACAATGGCATCTTTATTATGATACTGTATATCAATTTGATGGTCCATGTGCTTGCTGAAGTGCAATATCAAGTCCTCCCTACTATGTTACTATATGCAAATGACAATGTCATTTTATTGTAAGAACAAAAGAACCTAAGAGGAGTCCTGCTGGATCAGGCCACAGCCCATCTAGTCCAACATTCTGTCTCACACAGTGGTCCACCAATCGCCCATGGGCATCTCAAGCAGAGACAAGGGCAAACCTTCTCCTGCTCTTGAATCCCAGCAAATGAACTTAGAAGTATCCTGCTTGTCTCCACAGCCTGAAAGATGTACCTAGGCATCAGTGCTAGAATTGCTGGCAAGAAATACTTGCCAACACTTCTCCAACTCCATCTCTGTATTGTTTTTGTTTTGCTCTACTAGACAAGAGATTGTTCATTTTTAAGGAGATTCTGGGCTCCTTGCACAAGCCCAGTTTACATAGATCAAGCCTGTATAATGACATGGGTTTCATTGGAATCTATTGTGGATTATAGAATGTGTAAAGGGATCTGACATGATTGACATTTCTCCTAATTACTAGCTCTCAATAGCTGTCAGTTACTTGTGTAATGCAATTTCACACCGTACAAAGGAGCTGCATTTTTTCCACATATAGCCCAATGATTTTATTTAAATAAATTTTAAAAATTACTAGTACAAATAACAGAAATGTAATGCCATGTCCCCAGAATAAACTGGCAACTTAGGCTGATTTGAAGACATACTCTTCCCTGTTTGCTGCTAGCTGATTACATCAAATTCAGATCAATTTCTGATGACTACATGGATCCATCAAAGTGGTTTTCTTGGCAGATACTTAAGTGATTTGCCATATTTTGTTCTGAAGAGATGGTGTGTGTGAACTCATGGCACTCTGTTTCTCTACCATGAAGCTATGCCTGCTCCTAAAGCCTTCAGTACAAAACTTTTAAAAAAGATGGTCAAGGAACTGTTTCCTACTAATGAATAAAGAAAGGGCATTTATACCAACAGGATGGTGATTTTCTTGGCACAGATAAGTACTCACCATTTCCGTGGAACATAAAGGTCCACAAACTCTCCAGCGTCGTTCTGCATTGTTTTCTCTCGTTTTTGTTACAGGCAATGTGCAGCACAAAACTCCTGCCAAAAGATATGTTACTTTGTGGCAGATAAACTGGAAAGGACAAGACAAAACCCTCAACGATCTATGAGCTGCCACCCTCCTAATAAACTATTCCAACACATTCTCATTATTCTTATGCATATTTTCATTCTGTGTAAATAAGAACCAATGTCTAGCATTCTTTTCTTTTACTTTTGAAAATTATACTAAAACATTTAATGCAGTGGTTCCCATTCTGGAACATAATATCCCTCATAATTGAATTCAAACTTATTTATTTATTATTTATTTTATTTATATCCCTCCCTGTACCCGAGGGACTCCAGGTGGCTAACAACTTCTAAAATCGAACATATCAAAACTATATAAAACAATGATAACTAGTACAACATTCAAAAATCCAACATGATAAAAGTGATGCAAAAACAGTTAAAAACAGTAGTGTTTGCAGTGGAGGAAGCATAAGCAGAATTTAACCAAAGGCCTGAGTGAAGAGGTGCGTTCACACTTTACATTGCTGCCCAACTCTGCTTTATTTTCGATTAAATACTATGTTATCTGCTTTATTACGTACTACTAATGACAAATAAATTTGTTCAAAATGGAGCTGGCTGGGCTTTTTATGGGTTGGTTACAGTTCTCAAATTCTAAAAGGCCTCAGTTTGGTCTAGTGTTAGGGAGCTGGACTCCTGCATGAAGCCAGCTGGGTGACCTTGGGCTAGTCAAAGCTCTCTTTCTGAGCTATCACAGCCCCACCTACCTCACAGGATTTCTATTATGGGGAGAAGGGCAGAGGGTTTGTCAACTGCTTTGAGTCCCCTTAAATGGGTGAGAAAGAGGGGTATAAAAGCCAACCCCTCTTCCTCTTCTTGTTCTAAATGCAGGCCTGCTATTTAACCTGTCCAGACTGAACTATTTTACTGCTTCACTTTCCTAGTTTCTGTTTAGCTTTCCTCTTCAGAGTTTAAACTGTAGCAGGGCTTCCATGCTGCAGGACGGTGAGGGCAAACCTCCTTGGAAAATAAACAGAACTCCTTTTTTTAACATCAGGGGGGAAGAAATGTCCAGATGCATGCTTCTGATGAAAATCAGATTGCCTTGTTCAGTAGTGAGGATTTCCAGCCAAAGCTAATGGTGTTCTAGTGCTCATGTTTATTCAAATTTAATTATTCCTGTTCTTACAGAAATAACATTACTAAATCATTCAGTGGTATTTCTGTTTCTACTGATTTTTCTTTCTTCTTTTTTTTCTGGTGGGGTCATTTGCATTTGGGGCAGATGTGGAATAACTGACAGTGTCTGCAGCACAGCAGAAAGCTTTGTCAGCCACTTAAATGGGTGAGACAGGCAGGGTATAAAAGCCAACTCTTCTATCTATCTATCTATCTATCTATCTATCTATCTATCTATCTATCTATCTATCTATCTATCTATCTGTCTACCTACAGACCTGCATACATACATTTTTATCCCACCCTATACCCAGGGGTCTCCGTGTGGCAAACAACATTTAAAACCAAACATAATTAAAACAATAACAGCATGTATTAAGACTTTAGCATCTGCAAGTAGGAAGAGAAAGTGTCTCCCCATTTAACCAAAGGTTAGGGCAAAGAGGTGCATCTTCACTGCCTCCCTAAATGTGTAGAAGAACTGGCTTTTCTACCCTGTTTTTCTCACCCATTTAAGGGAACTCAAAGTGGCTGACAAAGCTTTTCTATTCTTCTTCCCACAGCAGACACCATGTGAGGTAGGTGGGGCTGTGAGAGCTCAGAAGAGAGCTGTGACTAGCCCAAGGTCACCCAGCTGGTTTCATGGAGGAAGAAGAGGTGGCTTTCTAACCCACTTTTCTCACCCATTTAACGGGACTCAAAGAGGCTGATAAAGCTTTCTATTCTTCTCCCCAGAACAGAACACCCTGTGAGGTAGGTGGGGCTGTGAGAGCTCAAAAGAGAGCTGTGACTAGCCCAAGGTCACCCAGCTAGCTTCATGGGGGAGGGTGGAATCGAAGTCGGTATGCCCAGATAAGAGTCTGGCTCCCTAACCGCTAGACCAGACTGGCTCAGTGAAGGTGATAGACACAGCTCGAGGGGGAACCTATTTCACAGCCTAGGGGCCATCACTGAGAAGGCCCTCTCCAGTAGCCACCCCTTTTACTACGGAGGATGGTGGGACAACCAGGAGGGCTTCCCCTCTAGATCTTAAGGCTCGGGCAGGCCGATATGCAACCTTCCAACCAGTGGCTCATAGGAAAGAAAGAAGAATAGTTGGCTTTTCTATCCCGCTTTTTTCACCCATCTAAGGGGACTCAAAGCGGCTGACAAAGCTTTCTATTCTTCCCACAACAGACACCCTGTGAGGTAGGTGGGGCTGTGAGAGCTCAGAGGAGAGCTGTGACTAGCCCAAGGTCACCCAGCTGGCTTCGTGGAGGGCAGCAGAATCGAACCCGGTATTCCCAGATAAGAGTCCGGCTCCCTAACAGCTAGACCAAACTGGCCAGGATTCCCAGGGCAGCTTCCCTCAATTTTTCTTTTGTTATTGACTTCTGGTTGTTTTATTTGGAGGATCGGCATCACAGCCCCCCCCCCCCGAACAGAAGCAGCACTTTGGGCTCCCCAAACTCCCTCTTCCCCCATTCCCGCTTCTCACGACGGGAAAGAACCCAAATGTGATGGAACAGGCCCCGTCGAGCCTCCAGAGCCTCCTCACCCGCCCAGGGAGCTTCGTTTAGTGAAAGGCTTTGTCTCCCCAACCTCAGTTCTGCTCACCAGGGGAGCAATTTCGACAAAATGTCCCCCCGGCCACGACCAGGCCGCGACTCACCTCCTCACACGCCGCGAGCCCCGACCGGAAAAGGACGTCCACGTCACTCACACGCGACCAGTAGCCTAGTCTCCGCGGCGAGGACTGACGACATAAACTGCGCGCCGCCGTTTAGGGCTCCGGTCCGCGCAGGCGCGAGCGAGGGGAGGCCGATCGAACGTTATGACGTCACCTAAAGGGAACGCGGGTTGTGGGGCAGGGGGGGCATCTGCCCAGAGGGGAATTAAGCGGGCCGCGTAGGCTTGCGGTGGTGAAATACGACTCCCATGATGCGCAGAAGCTTTGCCTGGCCGAGAGCAAGGGATGATGGGACGGGAGCTCGCCTCTTCGCCAGACACGTGGTGGGGGCGGGGTGAGGGAGGGAGGACGGCGGGAAGTGTAGTTTAGCAGTTCAGTTTCAGCTCGCCTGATCTAAGGCCCAGTAAAGGGTAGACAAATGTCTGTCATGTGGAAGTAGCTCTCCAAAGTAGGGGCCTGTAGACGTGTGTAAATTTCTTTATGATAAATATATCCTGCCCTTCACCAAATGGTCCCGGGGCAGGTTACAAAAAGAAAAAAATATCAAATATCAAAACATAGTTTAAAAAATATCACCCCTCCCTCCCTCTCTCCTCCCCTCCCTAACATAACAGCACTCTGAGGAAGCTATTTAAATGGCAAAAGCCTGGTTGAAAAGATACGTTTTACCAGGCGCCAAAAACTATACAGCGTAGGTGCCTGGCGAATCTCAAGACAGGGAGGCTTTTCCAGAGTCTAGGGGCCACCACAGAGAAGGCCCTCTTGCATGCCCTTGT
>MTQE01002217.1:4577942-4599963 GCA_014337955.1 Aspidoscelis marmoratus
TCCCCAATGGCAGTGGAAACAATTGGGTCCCACATGGGTGCCGTAGTGGAGATGGGGTCATCCAGCTCACACCCAATGGTTCCTAAATGGGTGCAAAAATGGGTACTTTTGACAGTGGAAAAACACCCATAGACTACAATGTTATGTTACAATGCTCCTGTTAAATTAGTTAA
Organism: Aspidoscelis marmoratus; assembly: GCA_014337955.1. Classification (NCBI taxonomy): domain Eukaryota; kingdom Metazoa; phylum Chordata; class Lepidosauria; order Squamata; family Teiidae; genus Aspidoscelis; species Aspidoscelis marmoratus. The sequence goes on from MTQE01002217.1 coordinate 4,578,116, forward strand.
TTTGAGTTAACAGTTGTTGTTCTATGAAACCTGAACTTTTGAAGCCATTATATGTGATGATGCACATAGGCCTGTCACAGCACTAACCTGGAACCAAGCTACCACCCATAGCGTACTTTTTTCACTGCTCAAATACTGAGCTAGCAAAGGAAGCTGTGTCGAATGAAGATCTGAACTTAAGTACTCCTTAACTAACGTGATACAAATCTAGCTCATTCTTAAGCATTAGAAACACAGGGATGAGACCATTGTAAGTCTCTGAAAACACAACTCCAGCTACTGGCCAAGTAAAGCAGCCGCCTTACATCTAGACTACTCCTGTCCAGTTGTTGCTTCATTATGGTTTGGTCTAGTGGTTAAGGAGCCAGACTCTTTTCTGGGAATACCGGGTTCAATTCTGCCCTCCCCCATGAAGCCAGCTGGGTGACCTTGGGCGAGTCACAGCTCTCCTTTGAGCTCTCACAGCCCCACCTACCTCACAGGGTGTCTGGTATGGGGAGAAGAACAGAAGGTTTGTCAGCCGCTTGAATGGGTGAGAAAAGCAGGGTAGAAAAGCCAACTCTTCTTCTTTTATCACAAACTCATCAATCTGACCACTGGCAAAAGCTGATGGAAACCATAGCTCTGCGACATCCAGAAGGTCACAGCTTATCCACCTATAAAGGCAGAGTTTAGAAACCAATCTTCTATTGACCTAGAAGAAGAGTTGATTTTTATACCCCACTTTTCTCACCCCTAAGGGGCCTCAAAGCAGCTGACAAACCTTCTGTTCTTCTCCCTGCTGCGAGGGCTCAAAAAGAGAATTGTGACTACCCCAAAGTTACCCAGCTGGCTTTGTGTAGGGGCGCAGAATTGAACCAGGAGACTGAGTCTAACACTCTAATCACAAAACCAAACTGCTTTAAAATCTGCTACTTTACAAAGTCAAATAATGTTAATTTGTCCTGCTTGACAGAAGTACTAACCAACACTAGCCTGTTTGAAACGGCTTTTGCTAGTCAATTCACCTCTGCTTGATTGACAGCTCATCTCTGGGCACTTTGATGTCCAAGTATGTTGCTGATCAACTGACCTAGAAAGGAAACGGCCCAGCAGAAGCTGTGTTTGTACTTATAATTAGAACAGGCATAATAAGCTATCGGTGGGGCTTTCCCCCTTTCTATTTATGCAACTGCTGAGAAGTCAGCTTGGCAGGAGCAGAATAGAGGCCAGAAAACCGCTGCTAGGATAATAATCTTACATTTATATGGTATGGTGTGGCTTGATGTCCTTTCAGACAAAGAAAACTACACTTTCATATTTGTGAAAAATGTTATATGGACTGGTTTAAGAACATCCAGGATCTGTCCTAGATTTGTGACTGGCTTAAAGGCAGGAAGCAGAGAGTAGTAATAAACACACAGTTCTCAGGGTGGAAAGAGGTAAAAAGTGGGGTCCCTCAAGGCTCAGTGCTGGGACCAATGCTTTTTAATTTATTCATCAGTGATCTAGAAGAAGGGGTACATAGTAAAATAGCAAAGTTTGCTGATGATACTAAATTATTTAGGTAGTAAAAACCGAAAGAGATTGTCAAGAGCTCCAGAGGGATCTGTTAGCATTGGGTGCATGGGCAACCAAGTGGCAAATGGGCTTTAATCTTAACAAGTGCAAAGTAATGCACACTGGGGCCAAAACCCCAAATTATGTCTATAAACTGATGGGGTCTGAGCTTTCTGCAACATGCCAGGAAAGGGATTTCAGGGTTTTGGTGGACAGTTCAATGAAGGTGTCAACCCAGTGTGCAGCAGCAGCAGTGAAAAAAGCTAATTCAATGCTGGGAATAATTAGGAAGGGAACAGAAAACAAGTCAGCAAGTGTCATGTTGCCTCTTTATAAATGATGGTTTTCCCTAGTTTTTCGGCTACAAAATATTTATGGTCTATCTCATATCTTCCCTAACCCAAATGTTTAAATTTCATCTCTCTCCCACCTCCTAAATGTCATATTTGGTTCTTGTTCTAAAATCAAGTCATTTCTACCCCCGAAATCTCTTTGAAGGGGAGGCGGAAGGATGCAAGAGAGAAGAGAAGACATACAAAAATGCTTTTAAAATATTTATGACAGCAATCTGAAATATCTTCAGATATTGTGGTTATAAAATGGGTATCAAAACATTCAATTACACAGCACCGTATTAACAAATTATTTCATTTCATTGGAAGAACAGAATTGGACAGTCCACAACTGCACAAAAAATATATTTACATAAATATACAAATTTCATACCAGAATGTTTTCTTGAGCTGAAAGTTGACAAGCACCATTATTTACATAAAATTACAGAATTTATATTTCCATTGTTAAGAGACTAGTATCTCTAACAAAAGCTATCTGGGATTTTACACTGGATCCAAGTTTGGCTGTAATAATCATTTTTACCACACAGTGGCAGGTTCTGCACGCAAAAGGAATACAATGAGGCCTACCCAGGAGAACAGGAAATAATAAATGTGAAGAAAATGCAAATAATGCCACACCTTCCATATTCACAACTTTACTCAAGAACTGAACTGCATAGGCTTAAAAATCAAACTGCAGACCTAAAACTGACAGTCCATCTTCAGGTCTCCTGAAGCATTATTTTCTCAGGCTATGTTTATAAGGGGGAAAAACTAAAACTCTTGGTGTGAAGGTAAATTCTCCATCCTCCAAACTGATTTTACCTAAAAATTATAAAATCCAGCCCATCACTTGAGACTTCTTCCTTAACATACAGTTGTGTATTCAAAAGAATCCAAATGTTTTGAATAAAGAGCAAGTATTCAAATAATATCATTCTCTCCCCTAGCCACGGTCTGAAATTTCTTAAAATTTGAGAGAAGGCATTTTCAAGAAAGACAAAGTTCATACACTTGCAACCTTCAACTTTAGGTAAGAATAAAATCTTAATTCTCTTGCCACATCACTGCACAAAGACAAGGGAAGCTTTCTGTTCCAGCTTGAAAAGGTAACGATTTTGACTAGAATATAGTGGATTAATAAAAGTAAATTATGTTTACAATTTTTAAATAAGGTGTGTGGGCTGGATAAAGATTTGCAGCTTTTTCCAGGAGAGTTAGAGGATAAATTGTTTAAACAGCCCGAATCAGTTTCTAAGCCTACCTTGGAAGAGTTAGGACTTTATTCTGCATTATGAAAGTCTACCGGGAAATAAAGACACTGCAGCTCACACTCTGCAATAGTTCTAAAGTTATGTCTGTAAATATATCCCTGTATTACGTTGTGTAAAAAGGTGCTATAACTATGACTTGACCGGTATTTTATACGATTAGATGCATTTAACATTCAAAGCCTTGGTCAGAGAGGCATTGATGACTATGGTTGCTGTAGTTTCAGCTATGTCAAACACACCTAACATATTTATTCAGATAGCTTTATAATCATGCATAGGTGGCAGACATGTAGGATTAAAAAAAAACCCCTATTGCCTCTTCACACTGAATATACTCAGCTGGGTACAAGACAGAGCGTGCCCACTCTGCCTTTCAGTTGCTTCTAGTCCCACTCTTGAGTTTTCTCCTCCTGCTTCCTATATTGTGGCTACTTAATACATGTACTTAGGCTAAACTCTTTAGATATCAAAAGACATATAACCCTCGTTTAATAAGAGGATCGGTTTCTAAGAGCTGATCTACACGTTAAGAGAAATCAAGGTTCTACAGTTCTCAACTACAGTTGTTTCAATTGCAGCTGGAAGGATGGCCAGATTTTGGAATGATCCCTGGTACAAGAAACCCTCTGTATGTACTGAAGCATACAGGGATAATAATACATATACAAGCCTCTCTGTTCTGCTAAGCTTTTTTCGGGATGCTGGGTTCAGAATTATGATCCTATACCAGCATAGTCCACAGTTCTGCTACTCTATTCTGCTTAACTTACAGAACAGGCCAACCACAACAAGAAACTCACAATGTCCAAGTACTTACTTTGATCCCTTGCATATATTTCCACCTATCCATGAAACAAACACTTTGACTTGTATTGCAATATTGCTTAGGAAAAAAAACAACCCTCAAACCTGATAGCCACTTGCTTTTCTCTGCAGGCCTAAAAAGTTAACACTCTTCACCCCTAATATTTGGATGGCTAAGAACAATGCGCTAACAGTGGCGGAAATTCTATCGTTTGTACACACACCACTGTGCTTAAGAGTAACCTCCGTCAGAGTGGCTGTTTGAATGTGCAATGGAAGTTAGATTCATGAAAATCATCACAGTGGTAAAAAAGCTTGGAAGAACCTTTTTTTTTAATTAAAAAAAGGAGTGTCCTCTAGGTCAGACATGCTTAGTTTCATTGGCTTAATTTAGAGAATGACAGCTGTACTGGCTGAAACACTTGTGTGTCAAGAACACACAGGAAAGACAATACATGATATACATTGTTATAAATAAAACAGCCCCTTGTTTTGAGCAACACGCGCGACAAACAATGCCAGCCTGTTGAGCTACAATAAGACATCGCTACCAAAAATAAAGTAGCCTTCAGTGAACTTCTGAAGGACACGTTAAAATGAGAGTTGATTTGCTTTAGCTGCCTTGGTCAACAAGTGCAATGTTTAATTAATACACTTCATTATAAACAAAACAAAAAAAATATGAGTTAAGTAAAAGATTTCTAAAAAATACGCATGTCCTTTTGGGAAACCACAGTGCCCAAGCAATGGAATTGTTTGCCTTACTGCACAAGGTAAACAAAGGCAAAAGGTGAAGCTGGTTTGAACTCAGAATTTGCCTCTAAGCAACAAAACAAAACAAAACAAAACATGAAAATGTACGTCCGTGAGAGTGGCTGGTGCCAGCCCAGCCTGGTCATAGGCACATCTTTCTTTCCATTCACCTGGCCCACCCACTCAAAAGTAGCCGTAGTTTTCTTGTTTTAAAACAGAAGAAATCCCAATAGTAACTGTTTGAAGAATGTGGTATTTTTGGAATGGAAGCGGCGCTCTTTCAGATCCAAGGAAGCGGAGGAAAAAAGAATGCTCAAGTTGAAGGAAACAGAACAGCAATCAATGCTGGGAAGGGAAGAGCAGATTATTTGCACGGGAATTCCTGGGGGAATAGGTAAATAAGGTACGACCAACAGTTTTGATGGCAACTGGATGAAGATCGCTTGTGCTTTAGAGTCCAAAGCTCAATTTCTGGCACTTCTCAACATGGAATCTGATCATCCCATCACTGTAGTTCGATAAAATCTCACAGCTGTCTTCATGTCTGGTCATGGCACTGTTTCAGGGTTGTGGCACCAGAAATGCCAGTTGCCAACACCAACGCATAGCATCTCAGTACTGGCACTTTTCTAGAATGAAGCTTTGGCTAGGTTTGCTGAGTAAGTCGCCGGAAGTGAGGTAACACTTGGTTGTCAGGAAGGTAGAGGGCTAGTTCCAGAGCCACAAGTACAGTGAATTCAAATCCAATGAGATCTCGCCTGTTGAATCGGAATCGTTCCTCAAGCTTCTGTAACAGACGAAAGGGAAACGGAGTCAAGGAACGTTGCAAAAGATCACGCTGAGTACAGCAAACTTCCATTACTTTTGGTTTTAAAGTCTGCTCTCAGGAGAGGGGCCGTGCTGGATCAGGCCACAGCCCATCTAGTCCAGCATCCTGTCTCACACAGTGGCCCACCAATTGCCCATGGGCATCTCAAGCAGAAACAAGGACAAACCTTTGCCTGCTCTCAAATCCCAGCAAATGGCCTTAAAAGCATCCTGCTTGTCTCCCTAGCCTGAAAGATGTACTTAGGCATCCATCCTAGTATCCATTGATACATCTGTCAGTGGGCTGTAAATTGATCCAGCAGGGCTCTTCTTATGTTCTGAATCTGTGAAAAGTTTCTTCTAGGGATGTGCACTAGTGTTCTAAACATTCAAATTCAATCGAATTTGACTGAATGTGGACATCCAAATTAAAACAGAATGTCTTCACATTCGAATTAAACATTCGAATGAATTTCGAATGTTCCAAAACATTTGTTCGAATGATTTGAAACATTTAATTTTTTCCCACCCAGGCCACACATTATCATTTTAAACATAATGTGTATTGTTTTAAAGTTGTTGAATTTTTAAAGTCTTTTAATGTACATTCTGTTTTAATACGTTGTTTGAAGGTTGTAACCCGCCCAGAGACCTTCGGGTATGGTGTGGGATATAAATGTAAATAATAAAATAAAATAAAATAAATAAATAAATAAATAAATAAATAAAAGTACATATATGTATGCATTACATATACATGACGGCCAATACTTTGCAGTGGTGTCACTTTATAGAGACACTACTGCGAATTTACTTAATGCTGATATAGCAGCACTTGCTGCAAACAGCATTAAGTGAATGTGAAGCTTCCTGCCAGTCTGGACAGGACAGCAAGAAGAGCCAAAGAGAGCTGAGACTGCATTGGCTGCCCCATTCCACGCCTCACCCCATGTGACCGCAGGCGCCACACAGAAGTCTTGCCGTTTCCCAAGCAGGAAGCTACGGGGGACAGCTACTAGTCTGGACGCTGGACCGCCGCTTTGCAGCAGGTAAGCTGCGGATTTAATTCACTAATCTGGAACGGGTCTAAGAGGAGCCTTGCTGGATCAGACCACAGCTACTATTCTCTGCCATCCGGTCCACTGACACGCCCCATTTATTATAGAATAACAACAATGATAATAATTAGCATTTTTATCCCACCCTATACCCAAAGATCTCAGGGCAGGTAACATCTAAAATCATATATGTATAAGCAATAACAGTATAGATTAAAACAATAGCAGTGTCTGAAAGTGGAAAGTGAAAGTGTATCCCCATTTAAGGCGAGGGCAAAGAGGTGGATCTTCACTGCTTTCCTAAATATGTACAGTCAAGATGCTTGACACAGCACAACCATAACCTAGGGGCCATCACTGAGAAGGCCCTCTCCTGGGTGCCCACCCCTTTTATTACTGAAGGCTGTGGTATAACCAGGAGGGCTCCCCTCCAGATCTTAAGGCACCAGCAGGTTGATATGGAAGAATGTGTTCCTTTAGATATTTGGGGCCCAAGTCATGTTGGGCCTTATAAGTTAAAATTAACACCTTGACTTGGGCTCGGTTGCAAGTGATCAAAGAGCTACCGCCAGCCATTTAAGGCTGTATTTCTCTCCAACTATCCTCTTCATCTGATAGGTGCAGTGCTGCTGTTGTCTCCTGGACTTGATGATGAACTATGTAGTTGCCACTAACAAGTTGTTTTTTAAAAAATTGAAGTTTTCCTGCCTGGCCTTCAGGGTGGAAACGTCATTTAACACATCTAGGGTCTTGCTTTCACCATACTTACATCGATAAGATGTTTGACTTCATGTTTCCTGAGATCACTGCTAATCTTGGCCGCAAGCAGCACACAAGCACCAGCACACAGTTTTCGGTTCTGTTTGTTGAGTTTGCCTTGGAGGACGAGCTTCTCAAAGTAAACATAAGCCATGGACACAGTGACCGGCTCCAGGTTGCATTCCATGCTCAGATTTCTCATTTCTCGCTTTAAACTGGAGAAAGAGGGCCAGGGAGAGAGAAGAAGTCTGTTTTAATACACCTTGGAAAAGAAAAATTCTTGAAATATCATTTGAAGATTGTGGCTGCTCTTGGCTGGGATGAAGGAGGAAGACCCGGTCTGGCTGCTCCTTCCATTAGTGTGAATTTTGCTTGACTTTTTCCTGTTGTCTTTGGCTGATCCTGTGATGTTATGTTTTCCTATTAGTTTGCTCTTCTTTTACCTTACATTTTAATGTACAGTGGTACCTTGACATACGAGTTTAATTCGTTCCGTAACCTTGCTCTTATGTCAAATCGCTCGTATCTCAAAGCAATTTTCCCATTGTAATCCATTCCAGCTCCCAAAACACCACCTCAGTTGTTTTTGTTATGTACTGTACTGGATTTACATACTCGTATCTCAAATCTTGCTCTCATCTCAAAGCAAAATATCACTCGCTCGGCGGCTTGTATCTCAAAACACTTGTATGTCAGGGCACTTGTATGTCGAGGTACCACTGTAATGCAGTTTGTATATTATCATATATCAGGGGTCCCCAACCACCGATCCATGGACCGGTGCCAGTCCATAGAAGGTTCTTTGCCGGTCTGCAGCGCCACGGCTACCCCTCCACGGCTACCCTGACACGCCCCCGCCACGCCATGGAAAAGGAAGCCGGTCCCTGGTGCAAAAAACGTTGGGGACTCCTGTCATATATCATATAGTTTATATATAAAAAAGAAATATCATTTGCGTAGCCAAAAGACCTTTTCCAAAGAAAACTCCTACCGTGGCCCCCCAAAATAGGACCTACCCTGAAAATAAGACCTAGTTTAATTTTTCCAGTATTTTTAAAGCTAAGAAATATAAGCCCCACCCTGAAAATAAGCCCTAGGGCATTGCTGGATATGCCTTGTGTTGAAGGCCCGGCTGCCTAGTGTCCATGAAGGCCACAGCCTTCTCGGGGATTTGGAGACTTCTAGGCAGCTTGCTTCAGTGCTCCAGAGTTTGCTGTGGCTGCCAGAGTAATCCCTGGGGGGTGAGGGAGAGCTCCTCCAACCCTGGCTGGCAGCGTTTATTTAAAAGTATGGTAGTGAAGCCCGTGCCTCCTCTGGGGATGAAAAGATGAACAATAAGGCTGCCAGACCCTCTGGCACCCACAGGTACCTTCTTCTTCCTCTTCTTTTTCTCAGCCTGGCTTTAAAATGGATTCTTTTGGGCTGTTGCTGCTTCTGCAGGGCACTACAATACCCACTGGCTTTATTTCAGAGAATACGTTAGGTATCAACCCTGGTGGTTAGTACCCCCTGGTATACACTCAATGAGTGTGGCACCAGTAAAACTGACAGGGTCAAGCTGTGAGAGATCCTGACAGGTTTCAGCCCCTCTTGGTTCCGGAAAAATAAGACATCCCCTGAAAATAAGCCCTAGTGCATCTTTAGGAACAAAGATTAATATAGGACTCTGTCTTATTTCCAGGGAAACATGGTATATAGCAACCTGACACTAAAATGCATAGCAGGTGATGGTGCTGTGCGATTTCTGAAGAGCATAAGGCTCTAAATGTTCAAGCACGCCTTGCACTTGGGGTCCAGAAATACAATATAGGTTGGGATGTAAATATGAAATGAATTAACTGACAACTATGGTCCTTTCTGCACTTACCTTAGTTAATCCATATTAGTTAGATCTGTATTAGCTAGATCAGGGCCTCTTCTGCACTTGCCCTTATTCTGGAAAATATCTTGGGATAGTGGTCTGCTGGCCACAAGCTAATACAAACCACGGTAGACCTCGCCTGGGGCCTTCCACAGCCTGCACTAGCATGCAGATAGCAGGTCCCTATTCTGGAATATATTCTGGAATATATTTCAGACTAAGGCCAAGTGCAGAAAGGGCCCCAGATTAGCTAGACGTGGATCGACCACAGGCAGAAGCATATGTGCCGAGTGGGATTTAGAACAGCAAATGTGTGCTAAAGTGTGCTAGCATGGATGTAGACCATATATCTGATCCGGATCTACTCTACTGCCGTGCAGACGGCGTGTTATTGATCCGGATTAATAAGTAAGCGCAGAAAGGACCTGTCTCTACTTGAAAATCTGACTTCTCTCATTTATCTGCACAAGGGGGGGGGGAGAGCTTACTATTCAAGGTGGGGGAAATATGCTGTGACAGCAGGAGCCAACTTGGGAAGTTGTATAATGTATTTTCTTGAACAATGGCTCACCTCTGGGGGCTTTCAAGGGTGTTGAAACCAGATGCTCAGATCTATATCAGCAGGGAGGGGACCCAACTAATCCTCAGGGTTCAATCCCCATGGGTTCAAAGTTATGGAAGTTCAAACAGGAAAAGGAAGTGTGTGGCTGAACTGATCATCTCTAACCTTTCCTTCAGGAGTACAATTAAGAGTTCATTGCTAAAATGAAGGAACTACTGGTTGTAACAACAGCAGTAAGCAAACATATGAGCAACCCATGTTACAGAGTAAGGAAATGTGGAAGATTGTGCTACCATGGCATTATGCAAATCCAAGCAGAGAGATGAGGGAACTGAGCATGAAACAGCCATTTTAAACAGCTTCTGTGTGTTGCTGTGCCACAACACCTCTTTTGTCGCCAATTAAAAAAAAAACCTTTAAAAGAACTTGCAATATACCAGACTAACTGAGAAAAGAGAACTGGAGTTATTATATACGTCTTTGAGTAAAGGGTGGTAATTTCCAGTGCCTGGAACAATGTGGCAGGCTGTAAAGATGAACTCAGAAGGAGATGGAAAAGTCTAGAAACTTTTGCATGGTAAGCAAGAAGACACGCTTGAGAGCAGTGGTAATACACAATGAGGGAGAGATGAGATGGTTAGAAATTGAGTTGTTTATTAGGGAGAAATTGCAGAAAAAGAGGTGAAAATTAGCCTGGGACTGTCTTCCCTCCATGTTGCCTATTCACCTGGAAGTGCTTGTAAATAATTAAAAGAGCAGGACTGCCCTTCTCTACCCAGGTCTCTTCAATACAAGATGAACAAGATCCTTAAATTCTTAAACCTATCCACTTAGGTATGGGAATTAATTAATATTGGTCCTATTACGTCAATCACATTCTTTGTAGGTAATTTCTGATCACCAGGAAAGAAAACTCCAAACGGGTTTGCAGCCACAGCAATTTCCGCCTCATTTTCCCATCTTTTTTCCTTACCTTCTGATTTTGCTCAGTGTCAACTTGATGTGAGGAAACTTCTCTTTGAACGTTTCATTCATATCCTTTTTAAGGTCTGAGGGTTTTACGTACTCTATTACTGTGGTCTGAAATGAAAAGGAAGAGAGTGTATGTATTAATATCTGATTCAACAGTCACCTTTTTTCTTCTTGCTAAGGTTTTGGAGGAGGAGGAGGAAGAGAGTCGGTTTTTATACCTCGCTTTCCTCACCCCTAAGGGAACTCAAAGCTGCTGACAAGCCTTCTGTTCTCACCCACAACAGACACCCTGTGAGGTGGGTGGGGCTGTGAGAGCTCAGAAAGAGAGCCATCCCTTTTTCTTCTTCTACTACTTCTGGTTTCAGTGCTTTAAGTTTTTGTACAATTTAGCAACTGACTTATTCCTCAACTATGTCCTTGATAACAAATACATGTACCTCATCTATTTTATCTTTTGTATGCAATCATTTTAGAGTAAGAATTAGTAGTTGGTATTGCTCACAAACAGCACTCATGATATTGTTCTTCCTAGCCTCAACAAACCTCCATGTGTCAGAGTGATGAGGGGAAGGCCGTTCAACTGTGAGGGCAGGAACACATCTCAGTTCTGCCCCTACCTTTATACAACACTCTGCCCATTTTTTAATTTTAATTCCACAGTGGGCTTTCTCAGGACTTTTCTGCTGGCTCCGATGAAACTTACATTGGTTGTACAGAAAGAGGCATGCAAACTCCAACAGAAGCACTCTCTGCAGGATTTTGCAAGAAAAAGCCAACTCTCATATGCTGTCTTCTAAAATTGCTGCCAACATCACGGAACATGAAAGTTTATAGTTTTCTTTCACCCCCCCCACCCCCACCCCCATCCATCCATCCATCCACCCACCCACCCACCCACCCAGAGGTCTCTGGGCGGGTAACAACATCTAAAATCAAACAACAGCAAGTAGGAAGAGAAAGTGTAACCGAAGGCCAGGGCAAAGAGGTGCATCTTCACTGCCTTCTTAAACATGTACCATGAAGGTGATAAACCCTCAAGGGAGAGACTATTCCATAGCCTAGGGGCCATCATTGAGAAGGCTTTCTCCCCAGTGCCCACCCCTTTTGCTGCTGAGGGTGGTGGGACAACCAGGAGGGCCTTCCCTCAACATTTTAAGGCATGGGCAGGTCAATATGGGAGTAGACTTTTCTTCAGATATTTGGAGCCCAAGTCATTTAGGGTCTTATACTTTAGGTAAGCTTCCATTTTCCTGTCAATGTTCACAGGTATGCACAAATGGCCACAATGTAACTATGGGCCTTTCCACACTTACTACAGTACAGTATTGACCTGATACATGGAGCTGCATGACCCACTTCTGGGTCTCTCTTCCGCACTCTGTTGGGGACCAGAGAGGCGATGCCCTGTTACTATACCGTGTCCTCACTGGACAGAATATAGCCCAGTTTAGGCAGGCCAAAATCTACGACTGACAAATTACACCTAGGACTACTAACAAGTTGCTCAATGATAAGCCAGCCAAGGAGGTGTGTGGAAGGGTGCAAGCCTCCTTAGCCAGTTTAGCAGGAGACTCATTTTGATGGTGCACAAAACTGTGCTACTGAAATGGGTCCCCCAAGGGCTCTGACTCTAGGAACTTTAGTTCCTAGCCATTGGAGAACATGGAGGATATATATGTAATGCGTGTGTATCCGTACACATACGAATGTCCGAATAATTCATACGAATGATTTGAAAAATTCAAATTTGTTCAAATGTTAAAAAATGAATGTATAGACATTCGATTTGAATTCAAATGTCTGAATTCGATTGGATTTCGAATGTTCCTACTCGTAGCCCAAAATCAGACTATTATAGCGAACAAATAATGGGAAAAATTATGGGAAGAGTGGACAACTGTCATGTCTTTCTCAGTGCTGTGACCTGACCTGTCTTCAGATAGGGTCTCTGGTTTGTTTTACGCATATTTCACAAATACTTTTGCAGCCATTCAACTTGCATTTAAAAAAGCATCAACATGCTAAAAGACACCCTGAGACATGCTTATCCCCAATATGTGAGCCGATGCACATGAATGCGAGATTTTAAGTCCACAGGTCTGCACAAGTTGTCAGGCTAAACTGCAGTGATCGCAGCAGATCTCCAAGCTTGACTCTTGCCACGTACCCATGTTAAGGAATCTTCAGAGCATGATGACCTTAAGGTAGTATCATGTTATACTAAGTTTCTGTTCTTATCCATCATTTGCACAGGATTACTGTCAAGTCCTTCTGTATCTAGGGCATCACTGGAGATCCTAGGATGGGAAAAGTTTAATCTCTCTGAGGACAGAAGGTTTTCAAAGCTCGCTGGTAATCTCTTAATCCTGTAACACTTGGCACTTCAAGTGTGGCGTGCAATTTTGAGTTTGCATAGGGTCTCAAAGGACATACCCTGGGGAACATCAGGAACTAAATATCCAGGGTCCTTAGAGAAAGTATAATGTTTGTGATAAGTAGGGATAAAGGAAGGAAGCTGCCATAAATCCTCTTGGCCTTTTAATGCAACAAAAGTAAGAGTTCACCTGAACCCAGTAGAACAAGGTCACTGAAACGAGTTCATTAAAATCAAACCAAAGATCCATCTAGTTCAGCACAATGTTCCTTCAGTGACTGATCAGATGCCTACTGTTTACAACATTACATATCCATTGTTATAAACATATGGTAAGATATATCAGTATTATTATTGTATTGCAGGTGTAGGGGTGGTTTTCAGAAATGGTGGCTTGCTCAAGAGTATACACAGCTGATGTTTGAACATAGATATCTGGTTCACAATTCAGTCCTGGTGACTTTTTAGCAGCATGTAAGAAATAGTCTGAATCTGAAAATGAATCTAAGACCTTAATAGTTGGGAACCCACATTAACCACTCTTATCCATTGATCCAGTAACCATGGTTTCAGTTTTCTGCAGTGACCGGATCAGCCCATCCCATGGGTGCCGTTAGGCCTACCTTAAGCTCTTCCAAGGCCTGGGACAGGCAGGATATGGCCCAATACAGCATGCCATTTCCCATAATGCCTTTGAAATCCCGCAGAATTTCACAGGAATTATGGGAAATGGAATGCATCTTGAGCATTTCCCATGATTCCTGTGAAATCCCATGGGATTTCACTGGCATTATGGGAAATGAGAGTGCATTTACCAGTGTTCGCTATTATCCATGTTTTTACATTATCCATGGTGGGGCCTGGAACGTATTCCCCACAGATACAGGGGTCTGACAATATTACCTTAAAAGGAGAGGCTGTAGCATAGTGGAAATGCAAGCATCCTGGAGTGTAGAAGGTTGCCGATTTAATCCCAGCAACGACAAACCAATTCTGTATCTATGCCAAGAAAACTCCATACAGGTGCCCATGGAGGTACTCAAGCAGTCAACCAGGAATTGGTCATGCCCTGATGATCCTCAACAACAAATATTACCTGGACTGAACTCAGGAATGCCCTTTCTGCCCTATTTCCTTAAAAAAAAACCACCTGGTTGTGCAGAGTACCTTGCAGCAATGGCTTTACTCAGATTTCCCACATGACTGTGCATAATGCTTGTTAAACAGATCTTGAGAAATCACCAATGGCCAGAGCACGGCCTTAAGCCTTAATAAGCAAAATGGCTCCTAGTAGATGTGCTGTATGAAGAGTTGGGTGGACTAAATAAGCAGGTTAAGCTTATTTGGTTGAAGGGATGATTAAATGAATGGACCCGAGATTGAGTGAAATTGGAGAGCTGAGCTTAGCAACATCTCATGTGGCAGAATATGAGAAGCTCTGCAGCAACTTTAACTTTTAACTGTAAAGGCTCATAGCTGCAGGTGGATTTGCCCTACAAAACTGTATCCAAACACAGAAAGGGCTGAGGGTTTCCGGCCAGCCATCACCATCAAACTGTGATAACCGATTCTGTAGGTCACCTAGAAACAGCATGAAATTAGACCTCATTGATTAAAAAACAGCCATGGTCAGGGCTGCTTCAACCACAGGCTATTAGAGATGCTGGCATGAATGATGGGAGTTGTAGTCCATAACATATGGTACTGAGCCAGCAGTGCTAAAGGAAGGAATTAGAACTTCATTCCCCTGCCTTGCTTCTGGCGCAAAGTGAACTGGTCTCTCAACAGTCCTTTTTTGGCTCTGTGTACTGAAATACAGGAGGGGGTGATTTTAATTTAGGGAGATAAGATGAAGGAAGGTCTTGGCCAGGATTGCAGTTCTAATCTCTTAAGAAAAAAACAAACCTAAATTAAAATTTGCCCATGTCAAGTCTGGACCAGACTGTAACAGAAGGAGGAGGAGAATTGGATTTTTTCACCCATTTAAGGGGACTCTAAGCAGCTGATAAAGTTTTCTGTTTTCTTCTCCCCACAACAGTACATCCTGTGAGGTAGGTGGGGCTGTGAGAGCTCAGAAGAGAGCTGTGACTAGCCCAAGGTCACCCAGCTAGCTTTGTGGAGGAGTGTGGAATCAAACCCGGTATTCCCAGATAAGAGTCCTGCTCTCTAACCATTGGACCAAAATGGCTCACAACAGCTGAAATGCACCTTCTATACTCAGAACTGAAAACATTGCATGCCTAAAAAATGGTGTGTTTGCAATGTAGTAACAGTTTATTCTCTTAAATTTTTAAGTAGCCACTTTAATTCATATGGAGAGAAACACAGAACACATCCTAGGAATCCGAAGGAAGGAAGGAAGGAAGGAAGGAAGGAAGGAAGGAAGGAAGGAAGGAAGGAAGGAAGGAAGGAAGGAAGGAAGGAAGGAAGGAAGGAAGGAAGGAAGGAAGGAAGGAAGGAAGGAAGGAAGGACTTCTGAGATGCCAGCACATAACCATGCACCACACTGCATCTGCTGAGGATCTATGATGTATCCCTTACCATGTATGATGCAAAGATGAGGACACGCTTGTGTTTCCCACAGGGCCACTGAGGATCATCAAGGAGATTGGGGTTGTACTCTGCCAATTCACCAATTTCATTTCCTGAAAGGACAGCAAAAGAACAAAATGTACTGTGAGCTTAACAGGCCTACTAGAAGTGAAGTTTTAAGGACAAGCACATCAGAAATCCCATTTAAATGTCTGATTTAGAAGCTCAGGGGTAGGGCGTACACTTGGCATATAGAAATTCTGTGTTATGAGACCTGACATCTTAGACGAGGTCAGAAGAGATGGTGGCTCTATTCACACATAGCAAAAAAGTAGCTCAAAAGCACTTTAGGGACGGTATAGTGTGGCCCTAATGTTCTCATCAAATATCCAACCCAACTTCTCTAGTCTAGTTTGAAGAGATGCACTTGTGAACAATCCCATCTGTGAACTGTCCCTAAGCCACCTCATTTACAGCATTTACTGTGTGTGAATGCAGTTGGTGTTGATGGATAGATGATACAAGTCTGTGTAGACACTAAGCAATGGCCCAACCCAGATGCTTTGGCTTAACTACAGCTCCACCGACCAGCAGCTCCAACTAGGTAGGCTGTCTTCAGGTTGGGTGGACAACAGAGACAGAAGCAGGAAGCAATTCTTCTAAAAGAAGAAGGCAGCAGATGTGACCACTGAGGAATTCATTCCAGTCCCTTCTGTTTTTACTACTCTGCACTATCATCAGCAGCAAACCTGGCCATTTGACTGCACACTCTGAACTCTAAATAATTTATGGATGTGCATATATGTATAGCACAGCTTTGACGTGGGGTGGGATAGAAATGTAAATAAATAAATAAATATGGGCCTGGTCTTCAGTGATTAGTTGCAAGATTTTACAATATGCCAAAAAGCAATGGTCCCTCTGGGGACTTCACTTGTTGCAGGTCTCTACTGTGAGAAAGGCCAGTTACTTCTTGCCATCTGCTTTCTGTTACTTTGTAAAGACATATGTACCAAGGAATCCTGTCCTATCCTCAAGTATATTCTAGATTAGGAAGCAAAGATTAGAGATAGGAAAAGAACATGAGTCCTCCATGTTTCATCTCTAAAGCATATCTGGGTCACTGTTGTGTGAAAAGGCAAAAATGGTTTAGATGGGGTGGTAAAGATACTCTTAGAAAGAGCCTAGTCCTTGGAGCAGGAGCTGAAGAACTAGGAGGAGCCCTGCTGAATCAGGCCACAGCTCATCTAGTCCAGCATCCTATCTCACATAGTGACCCACCAATTGCCCACGGTCACCTCAAGCAGAGACAAGCTGCTGGTTTCTTCAGGTCTAGCTGCCCTGTGTGGACTTGGAAGGCTAACACTAGGGACCTATGGCTCAATAACCTCTCATTTAGATCTGTATTTATATTGCTCCCTATATACCATGAAGCCTCTGATTATAGGGTGGGATACATATTGTAAATCTCCTTGAAGGTTTTTAACACACCATTTTAAATAACAACAATAAATGTAATAACGATTATTAGATGTAGCGTGGCACCTCAAATCCTTGGGGAAAAAACCAAGAATTCCCTATTTTATTATTTGAGGAATATAAGTTATCTACTATATTTATACATCCTATCCTTCATTCAACCTTGCTGCCCAAAAGCTACTGCTTGATGGCCTTTTCTTCATCCATCCTGCAGTCTGTCTTCCCAGAAACATTGGGCTTTAGCTATTTAAGGACAGTATACAGGCAAGGAACATACAGAGGCAGTGATGTGATGCTTACCGATATCTGAGGAAGGTACTGTTTTCACAGCTGCAGTTTTGTATCTGGAACTGCTGACGCTTCGTGGAGCAGTCGCTCGACAGACAGGAATGCCTCCATAGGTATCATTTTTGCGGCCAACAAGGGCATTGGTTGGATATAAGAACTTTGCATAAGATACAACCTGGAAGATACAATACAACATAAAATATAAGATGGTTGGCCAGATGCAAGTTTGGTGTATAAGTTACAGAGTCTCCCACTGGCTTTGAGAAGGGTTTTATGGGCTCTTGCCTTTGATGTTCCTCATATCTACTCAGGCTCCAGGGGAGGTATCATGAAAAGGGGCCTCCTCAATGATGGAAGGCTGGTTCTGTATTTCGAATGGTCTCCTCAGGTCATCAGGTGTTATTGTTATGTATCATTTTGTATCTGGCCAAGACATTCCTGTTTATTCAGGCTTGTGGTCGAAATGTTGCTCTGTTGAAGTGCTCTCCTAGGATTGTTGTGCTGTTCTAACTTTGTTGTTATTGATGTTCAGTACCATTGAGTCATGACCAATGGGCACCTCTATGCAGTTTTCTTGGCAGAGATACAGAAGTGGTTTGCCATGACCTACTTCCAAGGAAAAGCTGGAGATTGAACTGGTGACCCTTGGCTCTCCAAGCAGCTTGCTCTCCTACTGAGCTACAGCCCTCCCATTCTAATTTTTTCATTTTATTGCTTCAAATCAGGTTTTGAGGAATATTTTTTAAATCAATTTTAACCTATCCTATTTTTGTTCCTGCCTTGTGGCTTTAGGATGAAGGGCATATTATAAAGCCTGCAAACCAGACTCTCTTTCATAGAAGTGGGGAAATATTAGTAATGACTCTGAAAACAAAGATTTCTTTTTCCATGTCTCTTGCTATACTTAAGCAAGGAAAACTGGAGAGACATTCTGAGCACGAATAACTATTCCCTCTATATCAGTTTTGCCACGTCTCAAAGACAATTTGACAAAAACAAAGACAACAAAATCTGATGCAAAGGATTTTTTAAAGGTAGAGGTAGAGCAGGAGAGAAAACCCAGGAAAGTTTTACACCATCTTAGATTTTCTGGTGCTCTGTCATAGTTTTAAACTGATCTTCAGTGTCATGCTAACACTTCTGAAGTATGACCTCCACAAAGCTTTGCAAACAGAACCATCGAATGTCCTGCCAGAAACTCGCTGTGTACTTGAATAGGCTTTATAGTACTGAAGATCTCTGAGCTATAAGAAAGTGGCATTGTATTTGACAAGACTTTTGATTAATCAGCTTCCGGTGAGCGTCTGGTTAAACATACATGAATGGGCAAGGTCTAAAGACTTAATTTGGTAATCCAAATGTTGCCAGTTAGTCTGAATTTTGCATCCAACCACCTGAGGTTGCTTTAGTGGAATTAGTGTCTGTTTAAAGAATCAGCGGAAGTCCTAATTGTCGCTAACTCCCCTGCCACGCTCAAGCTAAATATGCACTTGATAAAATATCAGAGTTTCTAATCAGTCAAGGCAGAAGAGAGGATAACCTGGTCTTATCAAATAAAAGGAGCAAAACTTCTACACAGCATTAGAATGCAAGGAGTACATATGAATTGTTTTTGAGGAAATGTTACTTAAAGAGGAGGTCCAGAGGCAAGAAGCAGCATTATCTGAAAACGGCACACGGGGACCCAAATAAGAAGGCTTTGTTCAGATTAACATTAGAACTAACTAGCTCCTAAAACTTCCAAGTTGAGAACCTAAGAGGAGTCCTCCTGGATCAGGCCACAGCCCATCTCATCCAGTGGCCACCAATTGCTTCTGAGCATTTCAAGCAGAGACGAAGGCAAATAACCTTAGTAATCTTGCCTGTCTCTCAAACTTGGAGGTAGTATCTAGTAGGGATGAGCATGAATATTCAAAACATTCAAAATTCAATTGAATTTGTTTGAATCTGGACATTCGGATTTTAATCTGTCTATAAACTCAAACGGAAACATTTGAACAAATTTCAATTTTTCAAATCTATCTGCGCAAATTATTCAGACATTCGTATGTGTATGGAGACGTACATGATGTGTGCTTGCCCATACGCATCTTTCCCACATCCGTCCGCATTTGTACAGATCCGTACGGGACAAAACAGGATGCATACGGGATAAATGCGGGATGAGCATGGGGCACGTACGAATGTTGCCGACATTTGTATTCGGCAAATTCTAATTGAAAATTTGCACAAACAGATTTGAATGTATTTGATTTGAATAGAATGTGAATGTATTTGAATTTTAAAAATCCGCATCGATTCAAATTTTCGAATATTCGATTCGAATCGAACCCTGGAAATTGCATTTGTGCACACCCTTAGTATCTAGGCATCAACTCTAGTACACATTGATACATCTGTCCTCCATTAACTTGCATAACCCTTCCTGAAAGCTAAGCAGGCTGGTTGCCATCACCACCTCTTCTGGTAGCCGGTTCCACAAACCGAGGGCCCGCTGGGCAAAAAGTGCAGAGCTTATGAACATCTTACCTTGCCGTCGGCTCCTAGTTCAACGCCTTCCATTCCTAGCACCATTTCAGTGGAAACTGAAACTCCACCAGAAGGATGCCTTTGTTTCTGCCCCTCTATTTTCAGTTCACTGCAAACGACAGAATTGGCAAGGCAGAAATTAACGCTGCTTCTTTTCATCCTGTTTGAAATCATCTCAGTAGCTCAAAATCCCAAATAAACCCCCACGTACTTGGGAGACGAGAAGGGCAATTCCCACGTCTTTTCTATTCCCATAAACTTTTGCTTTTGAAGACTCAAGGAATGAAAACCAGCACAGAGGACGTAAGCAACAGCTAGAGTTCTTCCTATTTTTGAAACAATTTAACTCAAGGATACTGCATACTTTTATTTCCATGCACAAAGCTCAGCTCTGCCAGCAATCCACACAATTTGATACAACTTCCGAGCACATTAATTGCTTTTATCTGATGCAATTCTTTAAAAAGAAGACTGAGAATAGAAGGCAGCCTTAGGACACAAACTCCAACCGCCATAGAATTTGCAGAGATGAGACAGTGGCAATGAAAGTCCATCTGTGAATTCTGCCTTTGGAGAAGTGTGAGATTCTCTGTTGCACGTTAAAATCCAAACATTAAACAGGCATGCTATACATACAGCACGGTTGACAACATGATATAAATGGAACACCAATCGGCTTGCATTTCGGATTCTCACTTCCAAAGAGCTCAACAACG
Source organism: Aspidoscelis marmoratus (assembly GCA_014337955.1). Taxonomy (NCBI): domain Eukaryota; kingdom Metazoa; phylum Chordata; class Lepidosauria; order Squamata; family Teiidae; genus Aspidoscelis; species Aspidoscelis marmoratus. The sequence goes on from MTQE01002217.1 coordinate 4,598,761, forward strand.
GTGGAACATTGCTTTCCTCCTATTCCCTTTAGCCTTGTAACAGCCCTGAGAGGCAGCTTTGGCTGAGAAGCCAGAAGCTGAGCAAAGTGCAGCCAATGTACTCTCCTGGCCTAGCAAGGATTTGCCCTAGACCAGTGATGGCGAACCTTTTGAGCTCAGTGTGTCAAAATTCGCAAGAAAACCTAGCTTAACTTGGGTGCTGTGTCACATCTAGAAGTATCCATAATTCTGTGATATTTGTAGCTCTAGTAAAAAAGTTATATTTTTGATATATGTATTTTATTAAAAGCAAAAACAAGTAATTCTTTACATTAGTGACTTCTGTTGCTAAATCTTCAATTGAAAGTTGGTATTTCGTGCACTTCAAGAAGAATCAAGCACTACACGTCCATGTGCCAGGGTAACCATTTGTGCCACCCAAAAGGGCTTGGCGTGTCACCTGTGACACGCGTGTCATAGGTTGGCCATCACCACCCTAGACTGTCAATCCAGCCATGGCTTACACTAGACTTGAAATTTCAGCCCTTAAAGATTGATTGAAGGTTGGGACGCTTTGATTTTAGAATAGGGGTGTGCACTAATGCAATTTTTGGGATTCAATTCGAATTACGTATCCAAAAATCTGATTCGATTCAAATCTTTAAAATCTGAATTTACCCAAATTCGATTCAAATTGAGCAAATTCAAATCTGTATGAATTTTCTATTTGAATTTGCACTTACATTCATACGTGCTTGTACGCATTGTTATGCATTCTGTATGCCTCCATATGTATCCCGTAGTTAATCCATATGCAACCCGGTTTTGTCCTGCATGGATCCGTACAAATGCATACGGATGCGGGAAAGATGCGTACGTACAAGTAAGCATCATGTACAAACCTGTACATATACGAATGTCCGAATAATTCAGATGAATAGATTTGAAATTTAAAATTCATTTGAATGTTTAAATTCGAATTTATGGACATTCGATTTGAATTCGAATGTCAAAGTTTTGGACAAATTCAATCGAATTTCAAATGTCTTCGAGTATTCGTGGCCATCCCTATTTTAGAAGAGACCAAAATATAATGCTTGTATCTTAAATAGGTTTATGTGAACAGGGATGTAAAGAGGCCTGTAACTGCTAGGTTAGTGGTAGGCAAACCACTGCTCGGGAGCCACATGTGGTTCTTTGGCCCCTTGAGTGTGGCTCTTCCAG
>MTQE01002217.1:4601795-4614132 GCA_014337955.1 Aspidoscelis marmoratus
CATACATACATACATACATACATACATACATACATACATACATACCTGAAAATCCAATTCAACTCTTTTAAATTCAAATTTAACAAGATTCAATTTGAATTTACCAAATTCAAATCTATCCATTCAAATTTTTTATTCGAATCTGCATACAAATGTTGACAACATTCGTACGTGCATGTATGGATCTTCCCCACATCCATACACATCCATACACACCGGTAGGCATCCTGTACTTATCCCGTATGCAACCCGTTTTCATCCCATACGGATCCATACAAATGCGTATGGATGCAAGAAAGATGCAGATCTTCAAGTGTGAGTATGTACAAACTCGTACACATACAAATGTCCAGATAATTTGAACAAATAGATCCAAAATTCAATTCAAATGTTTACATTCAAATTCTGGGACATTCTATTTGAATTTGAATGTCGAAATTCGGCACATTCTATTGGATTTCGAAAGCCTACGAATATTTGTGCATATCTCTAGTTGGAAGGGACCTCTAGGGTGATCGAGTCCAAACCCATCAAGTCTTGTACTTTACATGGAGGGCAAGTTTTGGTATGAATTTGCTGCTTTTAAATAAGAGATATCAGAGGTTGGTTGGGAGGCAGAGTCCATTAACCAGTTTAGATAGCAAGGAAGGAAGTGACAGGTAATATAAACAGGCTCTGGATAACTAGTATCTGATTCTGTAATCCTCTCCGCAGAAGCTCCTTTTGCTACTTATCAGCTCTTTTCAAGGAAAGCATTACTTGCCCTAGAATAAGAACACAGGACCCCAATGTAATCCAAGCTGCTTGTTGAAGGAGTAGTATACACCTAATATGGCTACAGTGCAGGTGGCATAAATCCCACTGTGAGTCTGACTGAACACAGGCAGAGTGCATTATCATGCCTACATTGTGTAGTGGTGGCAACGAAAAGGATTTATTTCTTTACCACAATTGTATTTCCAAGCAGCTGTCCAGGAGAGCGCTTTCGAGTGTTGAACGGCCTCATAAGATCCGATCTGAGGGAGCAAGGGTGGTCTTCTGACTTCTGCTATGACACATTTGCAGCACACTTTGGGGGCATGCTGCTCAGATTTGTGAGGGACTGGATGCGACAGTTGGGAACAGTCTAGAGGAAGTGTCCAGAGAACCGCCTAGTCCACTTATTTTGCATCAGCTTCAATTATCGTGGCCTGACAAGCTGATGAGGCTACTTGCCAGAATTTGCATGGTCACATGGCCTTTGGACTCTTGCCATTCTTTGCTCACAGAAGCTAGCTGGCATGGTACGACTGGACGGGTCCAAGGTGAAGTGAATATTGGGGTGGTCCTGCTGGCTCTTAAAGAGACAACAGTGGATCCCCTTCTCAAGAGGTCCTTCCTAGATCCAGAAGATCTAAATAACGATCGCCCTGTGGCTAACACACGCTTTTGGAGCAAGCTATTTGATAGCTTCTTCCATTGAACAGCCATGGCCCTAATTACCTGAACCTATTTCAGTCTGGCTTCAGCCTTGGTTATGGCAGGGAAATCACATGGATCGCCCTGACTGATGACCTTCTCCGGGTGAAAGGTGGGTAGCTTTTGATATTATTGCTAATGGTATCCTTCTGGCAAGGCTTTAGAGGTTGGGAAGCGGAGGCAGAGTGTTGCAATGGTTCCGCTCCTATCTCTAAGGCTGGCACAGTAGCTGTGGGAGATTCCTGTTGTCATCTTGGGAACTCCCCTGTGGGATTACTCAGGGGTAGATCTTATCTCCCATGCTTTTCAATATCTATATGACGTCACTGGGAGAGATCAATGGAAGATTTGGAGTTAGGTGCCATCAATATGCAGATGACACCCTGGCCCTGCCTCTCTGTGCCATCTAATTGAGAAGACGTGGTTGAAATGCTTGACAAGTGCCTGGAAGCATTTAGTGGCTAGATGGAAGCTGAATCTAGACAAGACGGAGGAGCTATGTGTCACAGGGTCTCAAATCTGTGAGGTTGGAAGGCATCCTGTTTTTGATGGGGTTGTAATACCCTGGAAGGGACAGCTGTGAGATCTGAGGGTTCTCTTGGACTCTATTTCCATCTATTTCCAGCTATGGCTGGTTTGCCAGCTATGGCCCTGTCTGGATAGCGATGATCTGACTACAGTAATCCATGTTTTGGTAATTTCTAGATTGGACTATTGTGATGTGCTTTACATGGGGCGGTCCTTGATTGGAAGCTGCAGCTAGACACACTTCACACCCATCTTAAAAGAACTGCACTGTCTGCCAATTTGCTACTGAGCCCAGTTCAAGCTATTAACTTGCAGGCTCAAGACAGGGCCTTCTCAGTGGCAGCCCCCAGACTATGGGATAGTCTCCCTCCTGAGCTGTGTTAGGCACCCTCACCTTCATAGGTTCAGAAAAATCTGTGAAGAAACACCTATTTATCCAGGCCTTCGGCTGAGGAACAGCTTTCCCTCTCCTCTTCTAGGCACTGTTATTGTTTTTAATGTGTCCATTTTATATTTTGTTTTTATTGCTGAAACACCCCCCTCCCCCCTCCCCCCACCCCCCGGACACACAAAGACCTCTGAGTATGGAGCAGGACAGAAATGCAAATAGTAAATACTACTACTAATAGAGCTACTACTAATACTACTAAAAGAACATGACTATAGTAACTGGTCATGAATGCATGCCAAGTTCCCTAAGGAGAAGTAGATTTTCATTCCAGAGCGGCCAAATTCTTCCTTCATTCCTTGCTAAGGTTTATGGAAATTGTACTTTGGAAACAACAGGATGGGCATCTTCCATATATAATCTCTCTTGCTGGATTTAAACTTGAACTTCAACTAGCAACTTGATTTTAAAATAATACGAAAAATACTGTTTTGGATTTTCACGATACCACATATTCCGACTTTACTCCCAGATGCTCGTGATTCAGATGTTCCCAGGAAAGATGCCATTCTTCAGCAAAAATATGCAACTACTGTAGCTGCCCACCATACGAGTTCAGCAAAAAAATGCAACTACTTACCTTATCCGCAAGCTCTCTCCATATGGCAGGATAGAAAAAGCCACGCATAAAGTCCGTTTAGCACAAATTAATACTATCCTAGAAAAGGAAATACAGGAAAAATACAGTGAACAAATTTCTGTGAGCAGTTCCTAACTTATCCACTGAGGAACCTAAACTTTCACTATGTTGAGGCACTGTTACTGTTTTAGTGGGTTCATTTTATACATTTGTTTTTTAAATTGCTTTAACCTGCCTTGAGACCATCACTGTATATGTTTAGGAAGGCAGTAAAGATGCTCCTCTTCGCCCTGGCCTTTGGTTAAATGGGGACATACTTTCTCTTCCCACTTTTCAGACACTGTTACTGTTTTAATATATGCTGCTATTGTTTTAATATATGTTTCATTTTAAATGGTGTTACCCACCCTGAAACCTTTGGGTACAGGGTAGGATAGATATACTACTATTACTACTACTTCTACTACTACTTCTACCACCACCACCACCACATCATCATCATCATCAACCACAACAACTATGCATCCTTTGTTTCAGATGTTAGATCAGCATTCCCCCGTCCGGAAGAAACCTATTTGTACACCACTGTATTTCACTGTCTCCAAAAAGAAAGGTCAATTTACTGGTTTACACGAAGGGCAACATATGGTTCATACACCCAAAGCGTCACATTCAGTTCCTGGAATCACCAGGTTTAAAAGATTAAGATCTTAGCCTAAAACCTTGGCGGGCTCACTGTCAGCCAAGCAGACAATGCTCAGTATCTTTCAGAGTAATCAGATGGTGACTGTAAACACCTAGGCAGCAAAAGCTCCTTATCACTCACTGGTGAAAGGTCTGCCCTCAAAAGAGTTGTGTAGCCAGCCTCGTCACATCTAATCTAGGCATGTGCAAAACTGCAGTTTCTCAAACGTGAACTGCTGTGAGATGCCCGTGATGGTAAGATGCCTCAGTCAATCAGCATTTTTGGGCTCTCCTCAGCATCCCGCAGCAATTCCTGGGTAGGTAAGCCCCACTGGAAAGGACTGGAGAACCCATCTTTGGAGGAAAGTTCAACCACTGTCATTACTGCTCCTTCCAAGAGTGAAGCTGCATCATGCTTGCATGTGATGTCTCCAGAGGTGAATTCCCTGCACCTTCAACCCAGCCCACACCACCACTCTGGGTATATGATCCTCCAGTGGTTGTTTGCATGTACTCAAGGATGTGCAACGTTCCTTCTGGAGTTCCTCTAAGTTACATAAGAACATAAGAGAAGGCCTGCTGGATCAGGCCCCCAGCCTATCTAGTCCAGCATCCTGTTGCACGCAGTGGCCCACCAAATGCTCATGGGCATCTCAAGCAGACAGAAGGACAAACCTTCTCCTGCTCTCGAGTCCCAGCAGATGGCCTTAGAAGTGCCCCGGTTCCTCCCCCCACCCCCACCAGCCTGAAAGATGCACTTAGGCATTCCTTCTAGTAGCCATTGATACACCTGTCATCCATAAATTTGTCTAACCCTACCTTAAAGCCATCCAGACTGGTAGCTGTTGTGCACTAAAATGCTCACTTGTGAACCTTCACGGCTTTGCTAGTATAACACCAGTAGCATTAAAGGACTACAGAATTCTTTAGTAGGAGAAAAGGTTACCTGCTGTTTCTTGTGTCATATTGTCTCATGTTCTTAATGAAGTGTATCTTCTTCAGACCTTTGTGTCTTGGGGAGCCAGACATATGCTTGGTTCTAAAACGTAAGAAAAGAGGACGCAAGTAAGAGACCTGGAGAACAAAAGGCAAAGGATAATACAGAGGACGCGGATGTTACAGTCAGAATGAGAACACATGCAGGACCTTAGGTATCTGGCTTGGTAGAGGGTGCAGGGGAAAAGAGCATCCATAGCATGCAACGAGAGAAGGCTGATGCCACTTTTGAACAAGTACCTTCGTACACTGGCACATTCCACTATGTCTTCTAAAAACTCTAGAGAGCAGCGCTGGGAGATAAAACGCCTTCTGCAAAAATTCACAACACCACGAAGAGCGAATAGAATTAGTTCATGACCTCTGAGATCAGGACGCTGTCTTAGTTCAATAGCAGCTTACATTTGCTTTTCCATTAGAGCTAATCATTTGCTACATTTCTACGTTCAAGGAACAGTTTGCACCACGATTTGCCTCAGAAGTGCCATTAAGAACCATTCACAGAAGCCCTGGGGTTTGCAAGGAATCCTGGGAAATTACGAGTGAGGTGGGATAACGCTGAAACTGTCTGGCACAGTACGAGAAATTAAAAATGCTACGACAGTCCAAAAATGAATCAATAGACCACCTTGTCTAATAATGTGGAAATCAAGCTATTTCCAGGTGATACACTCACTTTGCTATCTACTTATTTTCTGTTCGCCATCCCCACTCTTTAAACTGGGGAAATCGCCATGTTACTTTTTCAGGTGGTGAAAGAGGTGAGGTGCTGATGGGCAGCTCCACAAAAAAAGGGTACCAGGGGATAAATAAGAGCAGCAAGTTTTAACCAGTACCTTTGACATCAACATTGCCTGAGGCGGATATTTAAAATAAACTATCAAAACCACATCACAAACAGAGAAATCTTACAAAAAAGTGGCCTGCACAACCTGCATAAAATTGTTGCTGAAAGACTACTACGATGCACAGGCCACGCTCTATGGATGGATGATGAGAAAAATCCCCAAAACGGCAATGACGTGGGTGCCACCAGGTGGCTGCAGGAGAAGAGGAAGGCCACGTAACATCTGGTGTCAAACATTTCTAAAAGATTTTGAGCATATGAATGTAAAATGGGATAAAGACATACATCTGGCTGCTGATTGGCGTCGCTGGAATAATCTCATTACCTGATATGCTACTTAGCATGACAGAAGTTAACTAACTATGGCATCTCATATGGAGGCCTACAGATGTTGCCAGGCTATGACTTCCAATCTATCCTTACTACCACCCTTAATAACAGTAGTCACCTCCTACTGGACATCTTGAAAGTCCTATAGTTGTCCACCACAAGATTCTCCAATGGGATATGATCAACACAGATTTTCTACTGAACATAAGAACATAAGAGAAGCCCTGCTGGATCAGGCCACAGCCCATCTAGTCCAGCATCCCGTCGCACACAGTGGCCCATCAAATGCTCATGGGCGTCTCAAGCAAAGACAAGGACAAACCTTCTCCTGCTCTCGAATCCCAGCAAATAACCTTAGAAGTGTCCTGCTCCCCCACAAGCCTGAAAAATGTACCTAGTACGGTGATGGCCAACCTATGACACGCGTGTCACAGGTGACACACCAAGCCCTTTTGGGTGACACACATGGTCACCCTGGCACCTGGGCATGTAGGGCTTGCTTGTTCTTGAAGTGTACAAAATACTAACTTTCAATTGAAAATTTAGCAGATGTAAATAATTATTTCTTTTTGCTTTTAATAAAATACATATATCAAAAATATAAGTTTTTTACTAGAGCTACAAATATCACAAAATTATGGATATTTCTAGATGTGACACAGCACCCGAGTTAAGCTAGATTTTCTTGCAAATTCTGACACACTGAGCTCAAAAGGTTCACCATCACTGACCTAGTAGCCATTGACACATCTGTTGCCCATAAATTTGTCAAACCCTACCTTAAAACCATCTAGACTAGTAGCTGCTACCACCTCTTCCAGAAGCACCTGTTATGTTCTGGGAAGGGAAAGGATCACCTCTATTCTGTTGCAGACTTCAACTTCTACCCCTGCTTTTGTAAGAGGTGTGACCATCCTTCTAACCCACCAGTGGAGAGTTAAGGGGAAAGAAAATCCCTGCAGTCTTACCTGTGAGCAATATCCTGCCTGAGAATCATTATAAGGCAACATTCTAAATTCGAAAAATTACTAAATTTTTGGAGACCGACTAGAGAGGAAAAAGGAATCAAAGAAACTCATTAAAGATTTGTTTCTTTGAAAGGGTAAAAGTAATTAGTGGAATCTCACCTCTGGAGTGGGGAAGAAAGAGGATTGCAACTAAGAAAGGATCAACTTCACTTAGACAGGATGGAAATAAATGGTGGAGAATGAATCTGTATTGCACATATGTTTATTTATGTTTTATATGGAACAGTTTGCAATAAGCATGATTTGAGGGGGGTAAAACAAAGCACCATTTTGGAAGTTTATACCAAGTTTCATGAAACCAGGTTAATAATCTGTCTGCCAGCACAGCATGCGTGAAAGTTTGCACATCTCTGCTGTGGCCATCCAGCTCCTGGGGTTCATCCATTTTGGGATACCCTGCTTAGATGGCCCCTAATATACAGGAAGTTTAAATAAACAGGGCAGAATCTTTGCCTGCCAGGGACTCTTACATAATTAAGCCTATTCACAAGCATTTCAGTTGGCTAAAGGAAAATTTCTGTGACTCATTAAAAATGACAGAGCTGGTCCAAGGCACGCAGTTCTGAAATATAGATTGCAACATTATGTTTTCAATGAAAGCCATTTTTCTTTCAAAATCAACAAAGTGCAAGGCATTGCTCCAGAATAAAAAACTAAGCAAGTTTTTTTGCACTTTCTAATTAACATGTCTATATTCTCTTCTACAAGATTCACAGCTCTAAAATTCAATAACATTTGCCATACATATGGGAACTGGCTTGCAAACCCAATCTTGCCTCATCTCAAAGTAGCACCTCTGGATTGGTAGAGAAAATGTAAAGGATTTTAAAAAATACAATCACAACTTTTTTTCAGGGCAAAAACAGCAACAGAGATGCATGCTTCCCCCATTACTGAACAGCAATGCCATCTGCCATATGGTTATCAGCCTCATCCAAGGAGACTCAAATTGAGGAAGAGATTCACAAAAACTACCACACCCCTTAATACACAACCAGCAATAGCCAGAGCATCTCCATGGGAAGCAAAATCCAATAGAAGAAGAAGAAGAAGAAGAAGAAGAAGAAAAAGAAGAAGAGGAAGAGGATGAAGAGGATGAAGATGAAGACAAAGAAGAAGAAGAAGAAGAGGAGGAGGAAGACGAAGAAGAGTTGGCTTTTCTACCCTGCTCTTCTCACCCATTTAAGGGGACTAAAAGTGGCTGACAAAGCTATCTCTTCTTCTCCCCAGAACAAAACACCCTGTGAGATAGGTGGGGCTGTGAGAACTCAGAAGAAAGCTGTGACTAGCCCAAGTTCACCCAGCTGTCTTCATGGGGGAGGGTGGAATCAAGCCTAGCATTCGCAGATAAGAGTCCAGCTCCCCGATCTTAGACCAAACTGGCTCATAAAGCTGTTGTTTGTGACAAAATGTCTCTACTGAAGAGGACACTCACTGGTCACCAAAGCCAGCTCATAGGAATCACTCATCCAAATTTTTGAACTTTTGACCTTTGAGCTATTGAGGCTAATTTATATAAATTTCTACAGACATACAGAGAAACCTGATCCCTACCACTCATGAATGAATCATTAGACTAAATCTTAAAAACATAGGAACCTGTTTTAGAGGTACCAGATCACTGGCTAGTCAACCTCTATTTCATCTAGTCCAGACATGACTTTGTCAGCCCCTACCTAAAGATGTCTTTGGTTTGAACCCTACGACCTTCTGCCCTTCAAACCCTGTGTTCCACCACAGCTAGAGGACTTCACCTGAAGTGTGCAGCCATACTGTATAATAAATGTTTTTAGGAATAAGATCCGTAGCCTCTCTGCAGATGGCAAATGAATTGGCTGTTATCTCCTAAGCCTTTCTCTTTAATGAGCAGCTAAATGTAATGCAAGCTACTACCATTTCATCAAATCAATTAGAGATCGTTTGATTTAATCAGACATGTCTGTTCCAAAAATACTCATTAAAGCGTCCAAAATAATTCTGTGAGGATTGGATCATCGGTGTTAATATACTGCAGTCTTATAATTCTCCATACTGAGGTAAACACAGCATTCTCGGTCCTAAGTACCTAAAGCATAACTCATCTGGAAAATATATATAAATATATAAATAAAAAAAGTTATGCTGCATGACACAGTAACTTCTTGCCACATCCCTGCTTCTTGGAGACCAATCGAAGCCTTCATTTTATGAACTAATGACTCCAGGAGTAGGCCAATTCTTGATCAGCCATGTTAAGACAAGTATTTGGTTTAGATTTCATTTGACCACGCTGGATTATTTCCCTCTTAGTTTATCATCACATAAAGGAAGTTTAGTGTCTCTTGTATAGAAGGGGATGGGAACAGCATTTTGGGGCACCATTGCCAGTACTTGTCAAGCAGATACACATTATAACTTGGCAATAGTCTGATGACAAGTGTGGTCTGCTGGTCGCATCCATGACACTCCTTAACTCATGTGTCCCCTGGGTGATCCTAAAGAGCAGTCACTTCAAGGCTACCATCTCAAGCCTCAAAGGTGTGGCAACCAGACAATCTTAAAGGATCTCTTGGTTCAATCACATTGTTTAAACTATCGTCCATCCATCCATCCATCCATCCATCCATCCATCCATCCATCCATCCATCCATCCATCCATCCATCCATCCATCCATCCATCCATCCATCCATCCATCCATCCATCCATCCATCCATCCATCCATCCATCCACATTTCTATCCTGCCCTATACCCTAAGGTCTCAGGGCAGGTAACAGCATTTAAAAACAGTATTATTTAAAATAGAAGCGTATATATAAAACAGTGGGCCTGTCCTCAAGCAATTTAAAGCCCTCTAAAAATCTTTTGCCTCTGAGCGCCCCCATGCCAGGATTTTCAACAAGCTTCCAGCACTACAAAATGAGGAAAATCCGCGACAAAAAAAGTGCACTATAAAGAAGAGTTCCAGCATTCTTTTTGGAAGTCACGGGTTTTCCTGGCAGCATTTACCATGGGGGTGCTCCGTGGCAAAAGGGGTGGAGATTGCTGCCTGAACACACAGCCATAAAACATTCACACATCTCCCAAAAGTGCAGCAGCTTCTCTTCCTTTCCTTTCTAAAGGTCAGAACTTTTAAAGAGCCAGAATTGCAGAGAATTGCAACATTGTTATCAGGTGTGAAGTGGGTGTACTGCTATAGTCACGGCTGCTCTACTGGGTGGATTTTGACAGGGATCTGTGAAAGTGTTAAGAGTGAATGAGCGAATAATCGTGTGGTCGATGGCTGCAGCTGCTGCCTTTGCCAGCACAGGAAGCCATTTTGAACACAAAGAAGTGCTGAGAGTGAATGAGCAAGCGATCACTCCCTTTGCCGGCATGGGAAGCCATTTCGGGGGATGGAGATCTGGGAGACGAACAGAGAACTGATGGCTATTTTTCCAATGAACAAGAGAGGGGGCGGGGAGAAAAAGATGCGGGGAAAGAAAACACGCTTCCGTGGGGACAGAAGGTGCGTTTTAAACACGTGTTTTGCTGAACCTCATGTGGACACTTATTCCGGAATTGCACGGCGATTTTAAGGTCCGCTTGAATAGAGTGACAGTAGAGGGAGACTAGAGAGGCAAATAAGTCTTTTGGGGATGCAACCAGTGTAAAACAATAATGTCTGTGGTGGCGGGGAAACTGTGCCACATTTAGCCAAAGGCCAGAGCAAAGAGGTGAGTCTTCACCCCCTTCCTGAATGTATATAGTGAAGGGGCCTGACGCACCTCAAGAGGGAGACTATTCCACAGCCTGGGGGCCATTACTGAGAAGGTCCTCTCTCGGGTGCCCGCCTGTCTTACTATTGAGGGTGGTGGGACAACGAGCAGGGCCTCCCCCAAGATCTTAGGGCACAGGTATGGGAGAAGGCATTCCTTCAGACGTGAATTTGCCATACCAGCAAGCTTACTAGGAGCCTCCCTTCTGCTTGTTGGAAGGCACACCCTCGGGGGTGTGGTCTAAGAGAGGCTCCACCTTCAGAGGTGTGGTCTAAGAGAGGCTCCACCTTCAGGGGTGTGGTCTAAGGGGCATGGTTTATGGGGGCAGGGTCTCTTTCAGATTGCACCGCCAGCATGCAGAAGGGAGGCTCTCAGCATGCTTGCCAGTATACCAGCCATTGAGTGTTCTTAGTTTCGGGAGCTTTTCCAATATTGTCACTGTGACACTTTGGCTACAATTCACCACTATTAGCTGGCAATTTGCCATTCAAAATGCTTATTACATCATCTTGTTGGCAGGTTGCTTGCCTCGTATACGCAAAGCTGGCAGGAAAAGTTCCTTCAAAAGACAGCATGTACTATAATTTGTGCAGTCACAGCATGACTCCTATCCTGCATGTTCCATGCTAGCTTGCACTTGATGTGCGTTTTTTGCCTGGAACCAGTGGAACCAGCGGCCAAAAGTACAAATTGCTGCCGGGAAAAGGATGTGTACAGAGAGATGCCTCCTCATTCACCCCCCTCACTGCATCATTATCACACCACATCAAACCAAATCTATTGAGCAGTCATGTGGTCATAACAACAAAAAAAAGAAAAAAGCTGAAAGCTGAAAATGTACACAAATACTATAACGAAGACTTGGTGTAGTCATAGGACTAATCCATCCATCCATCCATCCATCCATCCATCCATCCATCCATCCATCCACCCACCCACCCACCCACCCACAAAGAACAAGAAACTAATGTTATAGTCAGAAGTCCACATCCATATGAACATAAGAGGACCCTGCGGGATCAGGCCACAGCCCATCTAGTCCAGCATTATTTCTCACGCAGTGGCCCTCCAAATGGTTGTAGGCATTCACAAGCACAAGTCCAAGGCAAAACCTTCACCTCCTCTTAAATCCTTGCAAATGGCCTTTCGAGGCATGCTATCTGTTCCTCCAACCTGGAAAGCAGGTCCTACGCATCCCTTCTAGTAGCCAATGATACATCTGTTCTCCATGAACTAAGAGGAGCCCTGCTGGATTGAAACACAGCCTATTTAGATCAGCATCCTGTCCCACAAAGTGGCTTATCAGCAGCATCTGGGCATTCTCAAGCAGAAGACAAAGGCAAAACCTTCCTCTGCTCTCAACATCCTGCCATTCATAAAAAACTAAGTTTCACAAGTTTGTCTATCTGGCCCTTTCCGCGCTTGGCCTTATTCTGGAATATATCTCAGGATCAGGGTCTCTTATCTGCATGTTATTGCAGGCTACAGCAGGTCCTAGTGAGACTTGCCATAGCCTGTATTAGCATGTTGACAAGAGACCCCTATCCTGAGATATATCCCAGAATAAGGCTAAGTGCGGAAGCAGCCTCCCTTTTCTAAAGCTACCCAGGCTAGTTCTTGCCATCATCTTTTCCGGTAGTAAATTTCATAGACCAGGGATCCTCAAACTTTTTAAACAGGGGGCCAGTTCACTGTCCCTCAG
>MTQE01002217.1:4619442-4669253 GCA_014337955.1 Aspidoscelis marmoratus
TCACAAAAGTACGTAGAGGGAAAAATTGTGAGTAAAGCCATCGCTGCCACAAACAGGTATTCAGTCCTCTAGCTGCCGGGAGCAGAGACGCACTGCGTGTGACCCAGTAGCACAATGATGTGACTCCATTGCGCCTCCTATGCTAGGCACAGACTGTGCTCCTGGTATCTTGTAGGCCACAAACCAGAAGTGGCCTGTGGTCTACAAGATACCAAATGGCAACAACATGACCAGGCGCGAGGGTAACACTGCGTATTACCCAAAAGGGCTTGGTGTGTCAGCCGTGATACGCGTGTCATAGGTTCACCATCACTGCATTAGAGGCACACTTTATAAACTAATTTCTTTGTTCCTGCTCTGCACTACCTCTGCACTGCACATTAAGAAAACCAGGTTTTGGATTTCCTAATACTCCTCTGAGGAGGATATCTTCAACCTAGCATAGCCAGTTGAGCCACCTATGTGTTATAAAATACAAAAATACATACTGAATGGCATGGCTAAGGTAACACAAAATGATGTCCAGGAGTAGAAGAGGAGGAATCTTGCTCAAAAAAATACATGAGAATCCTTGGAAGAGAAGAAGCAAAATCTACCCAGCCCAGTAAGAATTACAGTGATCAGCAGCGACAAGGCAGAGGTGTGCAAAACACGATTTCAAACACAAATGCAATTTTTGGGATTCGATTCGGTTGTTAAATTTGAATTTAACCAAATTCGATTGGAATTAAGCAAATTTGAATCTATTCATTTGAATTTTTCATTTGAATTTGATCTTATGAATGTCGACAACATTTGTAGGTGCCCGTACGCATCTTTCCTGGGTCCGTATCCATCCATACACATCCCATAGTTATCCCGTATGCAACCCGTATGGATGCGTATGGATGTGGGAAAGATGTGGATCTTCACGTACACCTCGTGTATGAACCCGTACACACGCAAATGTCCAAATAATTCGAATGAATGGATCTGAAATTTGAAATTCGGATCAAAACTTTAAATTTGAATTTAAGGCCATTTGATTCGAATTAGAATGTCGAAATTCGGTCAATTAGATTGAATTTTGAATGCATCTGAATATTCGTGCACACCCCTAATTTCAAATGTTTGGCCAAACACTAAAAAAGGCCGTGTCCCATGCAGCCTGAGTTTGCTAGGCGTTTCACCGCGCAAGTGAGCTGCTCACTTTGCTCCAGCCCTTTTTCTAAAGCGTGGAGGGGGAGGACCAAGGTCGCCTGCCAAAGTGTTGGGTCACACAACGACAACACCGTGTAGCTCAATGCTAGTTTGGGCGTGCTCTGCCACCTGCCAGGCCTCTAAACAATTTTTTTTTTTACAAAGTTTTTTATTTTAACTGCTTAAAGGCCTAGAAGGAGCCAGAGGAAACCCTGGCAGGTCTGAAATTGCACCGGCTTGCATAATGACTGCACAGATAACTTTGCGCGGTCCGGCATGTGTAATGGATCTCTCCGCTGCTGCCTGCAGGTTCAAAATAAGGCCAGGAGGGCAGCCAGGATCAGGCTGGGCTTCTAACAACAAATGATGGCACTCAGGTATGCCTGACACCGTCATTGCAAATGCTTCATAAAAACATATAAAACTGATGTTATCCAAACGCTTGGCAATACCTGATCCAGCAGACCTCGAGCTAGCAATCCACTGTGGCCTGCCTTGAAGAAAAAGCTCTGGGAAAGAGGGATACACACAGGAAACCAGACAAATGCGAGCTAGTCGCTAGGACAGAACCAGTCTATAGCCCCACAACACTGGAAGGCGGCTGAGATCCTTCCTGGGTTTCATTTGGTAAGCTTACACAGTGACAGATGCACATAGCCTTCGCTTTCAAAACTTCCTTGGAAGCTGAGTCACTGTTCAGTGTCACCACCCAATTAAAGAGTTATTTTTATCTTTTTCTTGCCTTACTACGGATTACTGGCGGGTTTCTACATCCCCCTCCCCTCCAGGCAACCATTTAATGGAAAGGTACGATTTAGGACTCGACAACTAGTGTGAGATCCTAAGCGCTGCCAAGATCCACGTAAGCGGCTTGGAATGTCTCGTTCCTGACCCTTAGCCCCTACCAGCTGTCTGCAGAAATACTTAGTACTCTGTTTGCATTTATAAAGTGCTTTAGAGTACTCAAGGATTTCTGCAGAGAGGACTTTCTTCAATTTTAAGAACACATTTCCCTCATGGGTTACTTTCCAAAGGTTGCACGCTAGGCCACCTGCAGAACGGCTTGGGACAAGAAAGCAGAATTATGGACTGAGTTCTCATCCATTTGTTTGGTGTACCGTATCCTAGCAAAAGAACACAAAACAAAAGAGGTTTCTATATACGGCCCGTCTCCATCTGGAGGCCCTACCACAGCTCAAAGGCATATTAGAACATAGGAGAAGCCCTGCTGGATCAGTCCACAGCTCATTCTAATCCAGCATCCTGTCCCACACAGTGGCCCACCAGCTGCTTCTGAGCATCTCAAGCAGAAGAAGACTTCACCTACAGTACTCTCAAATCCCTGCAATGGCCTTCAGAGGCATCCTGCCTCTCCAACCTGGAAGCAGTACCGAGGCGTCTATTCTATTCTAATCCATCTAGTCCAGAATCCTGTCCCACACAGTGGACCACCAATTGGTCATGGGCACCTCAAGCAGAAGACGAAGGTGACATTTTTACTTCCTCTGAACTCCCTGCAAATGGCCTTTAGAGGCATCCTGCCTGTCCCTTCAACCTAGAGAGAGTACCTAAGCATCCATTCTCGGCAGGATCAGAGAACTCGAGGCACTTGGCAGGTTAAAGGGCAAAAGGTAAAAGCAGGATATATCACAAGAACAAAGCTGGGCAAAAAAAGAGCAACAAAGATTTTTGAGAACAACAGAGGCCTCCTATGGAGGAAAGTGGTCTCCCTAGGGGTAACACAAAGTCTTCATGGGAACTGGTCAAAGAACAAAGTCCATATAGGAACCAGGGATCCAAAACCAGGGGGACATCCCAACAACCAAAGAATCGAAAAGGGGGAAATCAGCAAATCGTCAGAGGTCAGAACCCAGCAGAAGCATCTCATTTATTTATTATTTATTTTATTATTTACATTTCTATCCCACCCCATATCCAAAGGTCTCTGTTAGAAGGGCTGTTGACTGAATAAGGCCGCAAGGTCTGAGAAGACCAAGAGTAAGGATTCAAGGTAGTGTGAAGAACAAGGAAGCTAATTCAGGAACCAAGACACAGCGACTGTCCACACACACAGGAGGGAAAAGCGCCACAAAGGCGGGTCAGTGAAGGTCCAAAGGTGGTGGGTACCACATGCTAGTGGGCCCATGGGCCCATCCCACCTCTAATCCACCCTAAAGGCCAGAAAATGGACTCTCAAAGTGCACTGGGGTGTACTACAGGCCGAGACTTCTTCTATCAAGAGCTGGCTCAGTACTGAGGTTCTGAAGCCTGAGCTCATGGAACCCTTAACCTTTCAGGAGACAATGAAGCCACAATCCTTCTTCATAAGAACATAAGAACATAAGAGAAGCCTTGCTGGATCAGGCCACAGCCCATCTAGTCCTGTATCCTGTCGCACACAGTGGCCCACCAAATGCTCAAGAGCATCTCAAGCAGAGACAAGGATAAACCTTCTCCTGCTCTCGAGTCCCAGCAGATGGCCTTAGAAGCGCCCCATTTCCTCCCCCCCCCCAGCCTGAAAGATGCACCTAGGCATTCGTTCTAGCAGCCATTCATACATCTGTCATCCATAAATTTGTCTAACCTTACCTTAAAGCCATCTAGACTGGTAGCTGACACCACCTCTTCCGGCAGCACATTCCATAAGCCAATGACCCTCTGGGTGAAGAAATACTTCCCCCTGTCAGACCTTACTCTCCTACCCATCAGCTTCATAGAGTGCCCCCTGGTTCTAGTGTTGTACAATAGAGAAAAGACATTTTCTCTATCCACCTTTTCTATACCGTGCATAATTTTATAGTTACACCATCTCAGCCCCGCTCTTCATCAACCCACCTGGTGACAGAAAGAGGACACCACCACCACCCCAGTTCTGTCAACACCTCCTCCTCCCATCTCCCCATTTGCTTGAGACTTTTTCAGCTACTGCAAAACAACCAATTTTTCACGCCTGTCCTATCTCAGCCCAGGGAAACAAAAGAGGACCCAGACAAAGCAGAAAAGCACTGGCCATTAATACGTTGTCAGCTGCCCGCCAACTGACAGCTCTTCCACCAGAACCTGGCACGATTCACTAAACGAACCCAGTCATTTCAAGCGAAACCAGCGCCGATGTCTTTGCAGCAGGCTTTGGAAATAGGAGCACTTTCACAGCAGAGGATCAGACCAAACCCTGATTGTTTACACCGCAAAAGATTCACCACGTCCACCTGATTTCCCCCTTCTGGGTCAACACTGCGCATGCCTTTGCCCACCCTGCATTTTTGAAGATTTCCTAACCTGCTGTTTTCAGAGCTTGGATGCTTGTGAATTTCTGGCCCAGGCAAATTCATTCATTCATTCATTCATTCATTCATTCATTCATTCATTCATTCATTCATTCATTCACTCATTCACCAAGCAGACCCCCTCCACACCTATTCTTTTATTTGCCTTATCTTCTGAGAGAACAAAAGGACTGAAACACAATAGCAAAATAGAAGCAATGCAGTTTTAAAGGAAACTACCTTAAAAGGTCAAAAGGAAAGAAAAGAAGAGGGGGGTTATTTCAGAATGGGAGTCATCCTTTGCTCTTGAGAATCTGCTCAGAGCCAAACAGGGAATTTATTTCCATTGGCAATGCTTGAATACATGGCATTGTCTGGTCAGTGATGAAGAACAGGCAAACACAGCTAGAGTCTGGGATTATCACATTCTGAAACCATTCATTTCCTCAATCACTTTCTTAGAATTTTATTGCCTCTGCCTTTTGTTCAAATCCACTTAGCTTCTGTTCTCCCCCTTGTGAGCCAGTTTGGTCTAGTGGTTAGAGGGGCAGACTCTTATCTAGGGATATTGGGTTTGATTCCGCCCTCCTCCATGAAACCAGCTGGGTGACCTTGGGCAAGTCACAGCCCTCTTTCTGAGCTCTCACAGCCCCACCAGCCTCAGAGGGTGTTCTGTTGTGGGGAGAAGAACAGAAGGTTTGTCAGCCACTTGGAGTGCCCTTAAGTGGGTGAAAAAGCAAGGTAGAAAAACCAACACTTCTTCTTCCTTGTGTATTCTGTATTTGTATTTATTATTTATATATGAACTTTCCAAAGGATTGTTCAAGGTGGTTCACACCAGACTACAGCAAACAAACAAACAAACCCAATATATAAAACACCAAATATACATTATAAGCAATATACAGAATTCTAATAATAAATTATGTGATCCAAGAAATTACAACATACAGCGTTGAATAAAAAGAAAGCAAACAATAATTGGACCGATTAAGAGAATGATTTGTCAAAAATGACAAAGGAAAAACTAAACCGAAATTGCAGCCGAAGCAATGTGCCACCAGCGACAGAACCAAGAACAACTTGTGAAAGTACAAAGGACACAAGCACACATTTATTTTGTGTATGCAGCCACTGGGCATAACACAGAAGAAAAAATCAATAAACCTACAGGGTGATACACAGCATAGCAACCTTATTTAAAAGCTGCTTCAAATCACTGTATACAGTTTACATACTGCATATATACACACACTGGAATCCAGTGATAGAATGCTTGCACACCTACATAAACTGATAGGACAACCCAAGTATCTGTAATTAAATCATATACCACTGCATGCCTGGGAAAAGAAGTGCAGGTTCACCTGGTATCCTAAAGATGTTTGTTCTACAGTTTAGTGAGCTTCCTTGAGAAAGGGGTTTCGTAAGCTGGGAACCACCACTGGAAAGGCCCTGTCTCTGATCATCAGCTTCCTAGCCTCAGTTAGCAGAGGACACAAAGAAAGATCTCTGCTGCTGATTATGGAGCCCAACTAGATTATATGGAGGGAGTTTATGGTAAGCGCATGTCAGGCCTAAGGTCCCTTCCAGACTAGTGGATAAAAATCCGCAGTTAGTAAAAAAATTGCAGCTCACCTGGCTGCGAGGTTGCGATGCGTTGACCCCACTTGAAATGGAGGTCCACAGCTTCCTCATCGATAGCTGCGAGATTTCTGTGGCGCGCAGGCTGAGCCATGTGTCACGTGGGATCAGGCAGCCAACGGGAGAAGATTGAGTTGCAGGCTGTTTCTTGATGTCCTGTCAGGACAGCGGGAAATTTGCCTGAATCTGCAGAACAAGTGTTGATCATTCTGCAGCAGGTAAATCCGTAGTAGTGGAGGCATAATGAGCCGCCACTACAAAGTACTGGGCGTCAGGTGTGATGCCCATGCACCGACTGGGCATCAGAATGTGCAGTATCTCCCATTCTGGACACACCCTAAAGAATCAATACCAGTACTCTGAATTGATCCTGTAATTTTACAGAGACTTCATTAGCCCCTGTGACTCAAGGCATTTAAGTCAGATTTTGGCTCATATACCAGCTGCCTCCCTACCTGAACAAGGAAAACCTAGCTGCAGACGTTCATAAATCCTATCTCTGCCAGACAAGCTCTTTAGGGGAATGTCCTTTGAAGTCAGTCCAGAAGTTCACTGACGGAGAATTTCACTGCCTAAACTATGACAACGTCAATAAATCACAACATCCCAGTGCTCTGGGATCTGGTCTGACAACCTCAGATCTGGAGTAGGCAGGAGGATCTGGGTGACCAACTTGCAAATACTGACCATGCAACACACTAAAAATCTGAAGGAGAGATATCATTATTACCATTGACAATGAAAGATGTTCCCAGTACAGGGACCTGAAAACGGAGCCTTTTCTGTGGTGGCACTCCAAATGCACAGTTCTCTTCTTTGGGAGAACTGAAAAATCTCTCTTATGAGCCTTTTAAAAAAATTCTCAGCAGGTAACAGCACCCAGGTGACCTTGGCTGGTCTTCAGAAGATATAAGTTCTGGGTCACTCTATCAGTCTGATGCACAATTACCAGAAATCTGAATGGCTACAGGCCAGATCAGGATGTCAGAACTTCATCCTAGAAGGAGGAAATGGCAAACCAAACCACGTTCATTTTCTTCCCATGTTCACATAGTCACCAAGAGCTGTGTGATTCCTGAGAACATTCCAAGAAATTAGGCTTCACCTTTAAAATAAGTAAATTAGCAGACTTAACGTCTCTTGAAAGGGTTAATTCATTCATTCATCTGGCTTATGTGCAATGGATTTAAAATTACTTTGTGTGCTTTGCAAAACTTATTATGAAAATTTTTTCGGACCTTTACATATCTTCCAGCCTTTGCCATAGTACAAAGACAAAGCAAATCATATGCTTAATTGCAATTTTATTGCCTTTACGATTTAAGCTGGGGAGATATTTTTCTATCACCCTCTCACTCCTTTATAAAACTTTTGAGATTTTTTTTTTCCTGGCAGCGTAATTTAACAAGAAACCCAATAATTAAGCCAGAACAAGAGGTGGCAATTAAACAACAGAACGCACAAATCCTTTTGTATGAAGACAAGCTAAACACAGCATGCTATATATGGCAAAGTTTAAGCAAAGATAGTTGGAGAAAGAGTAAAATCTGGTCAATTTTATCCATATTTTTTTAAAAAATCATTTAATTTGTGGGATGCTCCCCCCCCCCCAATATCAAAGTACAGGTGCAGACAAGTCATGTTTGACAACTAGAACCTGCATGGACAAATCCATGTGGTTGTCTTGGTAACAATGCACAAAGTGATTTGTCCTGCCTTATGGGATACTTTGTGATTCCTCATTGTAGTGCAGCGGTTCTCAACTTTCCTAATGCCGTGACCCCTTAATGGAGTTCCTCGTGCTGTGGGGACCCCCAACCACGGGGTTGAAGCAGCTGGGAAGTGGGAGAGAAGGGCAGCAGGAGACTCATCGCGACCCCTCTGAAAGGGTAATTCGACCCCCAGGTTGAGAACCACTGTTCTAGTGCATAGCACCTGTGGCACTCCCAGACGGTTCCTCATCCACATACTAATCAGGCCTGTCCCCACTTTGGTTTAGAGTCAGTTTGTTCTAGTGGTTAAGGAGCCGGACTCTTATCTGGGAATAACGGTTTTGATTCTGCACTCCTCCACGAAGCCAGCTGGGTGGCCTTGGGCTAGTCACAGCTCTCATCTGAGCTCTTGCAGCCCCACCTACCTCACAAGGTGTCTGCTGTGGGGAGAAGAACAGAAGCTTTGTCAGCCGCTTTGAGTCCCCTTAAATGGGTGAGAAAAGTGGGGTAGAAAAGCCAACTCTTCTTCTTCCTTCTTAGCTTCAGGGATCAGATAAAGTTTAGTTTTGTTTCTATCCTGCCCTATTTTTAAAAAATCACTATGAATATACCCCGGTATCTGCTGGGGGTACGTTCCGCCTCCTACTGTGGTTACCTGAACCTGTGGATAATCGTGAAAAGGCCTTCCGGTTCTGGGGTCATGCAACCCCAGAACCAGAAGTGCTATTCTGGTTTCCAGAAGGCCCATTTCGGCCTCCGGAGAGCATTGGAATAGGCATGCGATGCCATCGGATGCCTCACACCCACCTACCACTTGCCCCCATACATTTTGGGACAGGATCTGGTAGTGTCACGGACCTATTCCAACGCTCTATGGAGGCCGAAATAGGTTATGGTGCCCGTGGGGGGTGGGGGGTGGAGGGGCTGATCTGGTAACTGTGGTTAACTGAAACCGTGGTTACCGAATCAGTAGATACAGGGGTCTGACTGTACAGGTAAAGATTCCCAGCCTGCTATATCTTCTCTCCTACAGCAACACTAGAACCAAGGGGCATCATCTGAAGCTGATGGGCAAGAGAGTTAGGCAAGATAAAGGGGCGTCTATGGAATTTCCAGACCAGAAGAGGTGGTGACAACAACTAGCCTGGATAGCATTAAGAAAGGGTTAAATAAATTCATGGACAGCAGGTGTATCAATGGCTACTAGCATGGATGCCTAGATATTGCCTCAGGGTTGGAGAGACAGGCAGGATGGTTCTAAAGACCATTTTGCAGGGATTCAAGAAGTTTTGCCTTTGCCTTCTGCTTAAGAGGCCCAGAAGCAACTGGTGGGCCACTGTGCGAGACAGGATGCTGGAGTAGATGGGCTGCGGCCTGATCCAGCAGGATTCCCCTTATGTTCTTAAGATGGTTCACAGCTCTCTGGAGGCAGCCTAAATCCTTGGGCGTTCAAAATACAGTAGGGCATGCACTACATATTCCAGGGCTGAAAAAGGCCTGGCTATAATCTGAATTTGTCAACTGTCAATTTAATTTTATGTAGCTGCGTTTACAATTAATGACTGGCAGATAAAACATGTTAAGTTGCAATCTCAAAGGGCCGGATGAAGAGAAATTTAGCCACACTTTAATTCCACAACAGTGCATAGAATAGGTTTATCACCACTGACTTGAATACCATGACTAAGGCTGTGGACTTCTGCCCAGACAGCAAGTGCCACTAAGCTGAAAAAAATCTATTCCTCTATGTAGAACTGCACTGTGCATTTTGCTGAATTCTGCTCTGTGTGTCACCTAAACTTCACACAGGAAACAGAGCAGTTGGTATAAAAGAACTGTGCCACATTTCAGAGTTTACAGTCTGGAAAACCAAAACACAGCAATAAAAGGACACAGCACTTAATAATTTATTTCTAGACATTTATATCCTCCACTTCACCCAAACCTTTCAGGGTGAAGAATAAAAGTTGAGACAAATTGTGTTAAGCGCATACAGTTACTGTCCCTGGATACACATCACGTTGCCTTAAAAGAGTTGCACTGGCTGCCGATTTGCTACTAAGCCCAATTCAAAGTGTTAACTTTTGACTTATAAAGTCCTAAATGACTTGGGCCCCAAATATCTAAAGGAATGCCTTCTTCCCTATCAACCTGCCCATGCCTTAAGATGTGGAGGGGAGGCCCTCCTGGTTGCCCCATCACCCTCAGTAGTAAAAGGAGTGGGCACCCGGGAGAAGGTGATAAGTTTGAATTTATTAGTTACCTGCCCTGACTTTGGGTATAGGGTAGGATAGAAATACAAATAATAAATTAATATTCACTAGGAAGCCCCTATGCCAGTTAACAATCTGCTCTTCCGTCCTCTCTCTGCCATGCATTTGAGTTCATCGAGGCAGATAAAAGTTGCCCATCTTTTCAGAAAGCTAAAAATATTACTCTTGTCTTTCTCGTCTCTTACAACTGCTTGTCAAGCAATTTCTTGAAGCACCAATGGTTACGTCAACTGCTCCATTTTCCTCGGGTGAACTGCTTTTGAAATGTTTTCCCCATAAGTGCGGTTCTAAATCATAGCATTCCTGTACCCTTTTTATAATTGGGCAATTGATGCTCTTAAAATGTCAACATGCCATCTGAATTCAGCAGAGTTCCTCTCAAAAATCGTACATTTTCAAGTACTAAACACCAGTAAAGACCCCTTTGACCTCTTACATAATAACCTGAGTCAGTATCACATCAGGCTTACAAGCCTGAACCCTGCAGGAACAATATTTTGTATTTTTTTTTTCTTATTTGATGCTGAACAGACACATCAGCTAGCATTTCTCCCCGGAGGAGATGAGATAAAAATAAAGAGCTCCTTTTTGAAATCACTCACCATGAACTCATGAGCAACACCACTGCAGCATGTTGACCTGCCTCTGAGTACTTGGGGTAGTTAGGTACCACAGAGGTCATGGTCGACTGCATGGCCACCTCCAGGGGTACCTCTATGCAGTTTTATAAGAATGTAAGAAGGAGCCCTGCTGGATCAGGCCACAGCCCATCTAGAGCAGCATCCTATCAAACACAGTGGCCCACCAATTGCCCATAGACAACTCAAGCAGAGACAAGGGCAAACCTTCTCCTGCTCTCAAATCCCAGCAAATGGCCTTAGAAGCATCCTGCTTGTACCGCCAGACTGAAAGATGTACTTAGGCATCCATTCTAGTAGCCATTGATACATCTGTTATCCATAAATTCGTCTAACTTTTCCTTAAAGCCATCTAGGCTGGTAGCTGAGACCACCTCTCCTGGCAGCACATTCCATAGGCTGATGACCCTCTGGGTGAAGAAATACTTCACCTTGTCGGATCCGACTCTCCTACCCATCAGCTTCTGAGTGCCCCCTGGTTCTAGTGTTGTGTGACTTTCTATACCGGGCATGATCTTATATACTTCTATCAAGTCCCCTCTTAAACGCCATCTTTGGCTGAAGAGGCCTAGACAATGCCATCTGATTTCATAAGGGAGGTGTTCCAGCCCCTTAACCATTCTGGTCGCCCCTTCTGCACCTTTCCCAGTTCCACAGTATCCTTTTTGAGATATGGTGACCAGAACTGTACACAATACTCCAAATGTGGCCTCACCATAGATTTATAAAGAGGCAAAACGAGACTTGCTTTCTTAGCAGACATACAGAAGTAGGTTTGCCATTGCTTATTTCTGAGGAGAGGCTGGGGATAGAACCAGCCACCCTCTGCTTTGGTAACAAAAAAGTTTTGTCCCTGAAGGGCAGAAGAACCTACACATCTCATCTCCGACACAAACACTGACTAGCTCTAAAGGAGGTAAAACGAAGCCAG
This sequence comes from Aspidoscelis marmoratus, assembly GCA_014337955.1. Taxonomy (NCBI): domain Eukaryota; kingdom Metazoa; phylum Chordata; class Lepidosauria; order Squamata; family Teiidae; genus Aspidoscelis; species Aspidoscelis marmoratus. The sequence continues at coordinate 4,631,086 of MTQE01002217.1, forward strand.
GCAGAGAAAAATGTTCTCTGGGTTTTCATCTACCTTAACGCAAATCTCTGCCATCAAATAGGTGAAATGTAACCAGGCACAGTTAGTCATTTGTTCGTTCATTTATTCACGTTATTTATATACCACTTTAAGCCTAGAAAGCCTTGCAAATCAGCTTAGACATAAAAAACACAACACTCATGAAAAGGGGACTGGGAGCTTAAAAGAACTGGAATGGGACTTGGTGGAATTAGCCGTCTCGTGAGGCTGATGAAGAGGCCCTGCTGCCCCTCTGTCCTGCTGCTCCAGTTAGGTGAGGAGAACAGACTTAGGATGAGATTAGACTGACTTTTTTAAAAACAGTTCATTTAAGAAAAAGAATCCCATCCCCAAACAGTCCCCCTTACAAATAATTGTCTAAAATATGCAGCTGAGAACCTACTTTATTTTCCACAACGCAGCCCACCTTTGCTTCCAGATCAGGCAACACCTACCCTGACTAATCCTGAATGATGAAGAGGCAACTTTTCTGTGACCTCAAGCTATGGTAAGGCAACTGCAGGGGGAAAACGTCTGTCATAACAGACTCAAATTTGCCTATAGTGCACCTCTTTAGCTGTGTCTGATCATATCCTTAGTTTTTTTTAAAAAAGCCTACCAGTTCTGCAATAGGAAAAACATTATACAGTGCATATGATTGCTTAACAAGAAAAGCAGAGTGCAAAGCATAAAGCAGAGGGAAGACATGTCTGCTACAGCAAATGAGAAACTCATCCTGTTTATATAATGGTTTTGTATAACTTGGTTTTCGTTATACATGGTTTGCAAATATTGAACTTCCTTTGCTTAATTTCAATCTTGGAAATTTCCAGTAACAAAATTTGGCTGCAAGGCCACCACTGGCTTATTATGATGTTCAGTTCAGTCATTCTAAATGACAACCATATCCAGAATTCATAAGTAGTAGTAATTCAGCTTATTACAGAATAAGTGACTTTAGTGCAATATCTTACTTTTGTCAAGAGTGCCCTGACTTATACAACTACCGCATTTATACTGTTTGGATATCTGCAGTGCCCAATCAGCTTATTCTATCAGTTTTACCCAGGAAGTTTATCCAATCAGCTTTTGCCATGCCACCTGCGAATTCTGCCCAATCAGCCTGAGCTATCTACCCCACCTGGGAATCCCACCAAATCCATCTGAGAACAATCTGGGAATCTGCCCAATCAGCTCTACAGCCAGCAACCTCTAGGACATGTCAGGCAGACCTGGGCCTGACACAGAAGCTGCATCCAAGATCATGCCAGGGCTGTGTCAGGACTTCCACATGTGTCTGTGACAATCTCACCATAGCCTCATGATATTGAAGAAGAGTTGGCTTTTCTACCCCACTTTTCTCACCCATTTAAGGGGATTCAAAGCGGCTGGCAAAGCTTTCTGTTCTTCAACCTGCAACAGAACACCCTGTGAGGTAGGTGGGGCTGTGAGAGCTCAGAAGAGAGCTGTAATTAGCCCAAGGTCACCCAGCTGGCTTCATGAAGGAGCGCAGAATCAAACCCAGTATTCCCAGATAAGAGTCTGGCTCCTTAACCACTAGAGTGGTAGCCTAACCTGGAGTGATAGCCTACAGTAATGTTATTGTGAGAAACTCAACTTCCAATCTGAGTTAAACACACACACACACACTTACATCTGGTCTGGAAATGGCTACTGTGCCCATGCAGCCTTAAAATGTACATGCACTTGCAATCATGAACATTTAGATATTTAATACCCGGATGCACACGTCACGACTTTTTGGGAGGAAGCATTCAGCTCAGGTAAGTTCTTTCTTTTGCCCAACTAGCAATTATTCTAGAGGTGCTTCCTTCCCAAACGCCTCTAAACAGGTGCCATTTGGAGGTAGCCTTTCTCTGGTAGACTGGATCTCACTGGTAGACTAACTTATGTCAGCAGATGAAGCTTCCACAGTATCCCTACCCTACCTCCCCCCCCCTCATTATTTTCCATAGCTAACAATAATATAGCTTTGCCCTTCATGGAGGTTAGCGGGAACCAAAACATACACCATTACACAAGGAGCAGCTGTATCCCATTCAAACACTAGGGTAGCTATTTGTAACTGACAAAAGACAAAAAAAATGACCTGGCAACGAATTCAGGAGCCTGCATATCCAAAAGGTCACAAGGAGGACACGATGTCAAAAATACGTTGTGACATCTCCTTTGGGCACAGGCCACTGAATTATGATTTACACCACGGCACAAGCAGTTGGGATGGGTTAAGGCTTGTACAGTTGTGGGTAGGGTTGCGTTACCCCTGGGGGAAAATTACTCAAGGCCTGTGCAGAGATCTGCCTTCGCTCACTCACAACCAGAGAGAACTGAAGCAGGGAAACGTAGGCCCTATAAGGAGGCTGAAATTTTAATCCATGCTTTCTGTGCTTCGGGTCCCCTCCAAAGAGTTCTCTCTGCAGATAGTCCAAAATTACACAGAGGGTCTCGGGGAGGGATACAACAGTAACAAAACACAAAATGAGCACACTAAAAACAATAAAAGTGCCTGAAAGAGGGGAGAAGAAGGGAAGTTGTTTCCTGGGCCAAAGGCCAGGGTAAATAGATGACCCTTCAGTCACGCCCTGAATATATAAGGTGGTCCCTGGCACATCTCAAGAGGTAGACTATTCCATAGTCTGGGGGCTCCCACTGGGAAGGTCCCCACCCCTTTAACGATTGAAGATGGTGGTACAACCAGGAAGGTACTGGCAGACTAATATGGGAGAAAGGCATTCCTTAGGATATTGGGGACCAAACCAAACCTCTTCCCCCAAAATAGAAATTAAAGACACAAAATGTTGTATTGTAACAATAAATGAGAGGCAGTGTAGTAGAGTAGCTGGAGTGTTGCAGCAAGACATAGGAATTCCTAGGTTCAAATGTCTACTTGGTTGTGGATCCCCACACACTGAGTGGCCCTGAGGTAGTCACTGCCTCTCAGTCTAACTTACCTAATGTTTTTGGATAACAATGAAGATGAGGACAATAAGACAGCCTAGAGCTCTTCCAAAGACATCCATCCATCCATCCATCCATCCATCCATCCATCCATCCATCCATCCATCCATCCATCCATCCATCCATCCATGGTATATCCTGCCCTTCACGTGAAAGTCCCAGGGTGAGTCACACCATTAATAAAATAAAACCAATCAAGTGCAAACATAATTAAAAAGATAACCCACCCACGTCACAAGACATTTTTGGGGGGTAGATGCCCCAAAATAAAATGAAACCTATATTAAAATGCAAGGCATCTGAGACAGCTGTGTGACTAAGGAAAGAGTATATACTTCTTACATATATGAGCCCAATTATCTAATGGTGGGTTCTCCTCTGTTGGATAAGTCTTTGAGGGAAACATTCCAGGTTATAAATTTATTTCAGTACAGAAACTGCTGAACTAGATCAGCCACTGACAATCAGATACTCTCTGTCTTTACCTCCCATCAGCCCCAATTTGAGAAGCTGTGCTGGCTGGGACAGTCATAATTTTGTGGCCTAAAACATCACGGGGAGGTACTTTGGGAAAGGTTGTCTCATTTGTTCAAATCATATAGCTAGGACATTTCTATTTAGGCCTGAGATACACAAGAGATTGCTCCCCCAACTACCAACCTGTGTGAGGAAATCAAGTTTGCTTTCTTACCCTTTAGGTTCTTGAGGACTGCAGGTAACTTGGAGGTTCTTTCTGTAGTGGCCACACTGCTCTTGAACCCCTTACCAATCAATACTGCAATGTCTGCCATGCCATTTAAGAGCCTGATGATTAAATAAGGGAGATTTCCACAGAGGAACCACCCCACTCACTCACAAAACCATTCTCTGCTCTCTCTTTCAGTGCTCAATATTATGAAATCATGATTTGATGCATTCGTTTTTCAAAAACATAATTGATTACAGTTATACAAGGTGAGGACTGAAAGTGTTTATTGTAGCCTTTGAGTTCTAATGCCCAAATCAGATTGGCCAAATAATGGCCTTCTAGATGGGAGGTTTGGACAAAGACAAAGAATCATGGTGGACCACATGATGGGTAGCTCTGGCTTCACCACCTTTGGAGATCGCACTTAATTTTCCAGCTCAGCTGCTTCTACAGAACATGGAAAACCTTTCCTTGTAGGACATGGTTTCCAGACTATCAAAGTGGTTAGTGGTCTGGAAACCATGTCCTACAAGGAAAGATTGAAGGATCTAGGAATGTTTAGCCTACAGAAAGAAGACAGAGGAGAAATGATAGTGATTTTCAAGTATTTGAAGGGCTGTCAAAGTGCAGAGGGATTGTCCTTATTCTCACGTGCATAAGATGAGAGGACTAGAAATAACAGTATGAAACTTCAAGGGAGTCAATACAGATTAGATATTAGGAAAAATTTCCTTACAGTGAGGGTGAACAGTGAGGGAGGTGGTGAGTTCTCCTTCACTGGAGGTCTTCAAGCAGAGGCTGGACCTACATCTGTCTGGGATGATTTAGGTAATCCTGCACTGAGCAGGGCGCCCTAGAAGTCCCTTCCAATTCTATGATTCCATGAAAACCTTCACAATTCAAATCCACAATTATGTTACATGGTGTACTCACTTAAGCTCAGGAAAGATGGCAGCTACATGTGACTCCAGGTTAGGGGAAAAGAGCAAAAGAGTTACTCTCTCCATGATTTAAGAGCATTCCTGCTGACTCAGTCAAAGGTTTATGTACCCCAGCATCCTGCTCTCACAGCAGTCTACCAGAGGCCTATGGAAAATCAAAAAGTAGCACACAATGTACAGAAAGGAATGTGGGAGAGGGCTTGGGTATTTAGGCAATTTTTTGGTCCTCATTAGAAGAATATCTTGGGAACAGATCGGACCTCACACATGCAAACAATGCCCACCTGCTGAGCTGCAAACACGGTCAGTTATTCCACATCTGCTCCAAACGCAAATGACCCCACCAGAAACATTAAAAAAAGAAGAAAGAAAAATCAATAGAAACAGAAACACCACTGAATGATTTAGTAACATTATTTCTGCAAGAACAGGAATAAGTACATTTGGATAAACATGAGCACTAGAACGCTATCAGCTTTGGCTAGAAATCCTCACTGCTGAAGAATGTAATGTGCCTTTCCTCAGAAGCATGCATCCAGACTAGGGATCCACAAGAATGTTCTTTTGGCATTCCATTCGAAACAAACTGTATGTTCAGAAATCTGTGTTCGTACGAATAGATTGCATTTGAATGTGGTAAAATTCTATTTGATCCCAATCTATCTGTACGTATTATTATGAACATTCGATACGTATCTGATATGTTTCCCCAGCTTAATGAATGTCCAAACTATTCATACGAACGTCTGGAAACATTTGTATTTGTTTGAATGTTAGCATATGAATATTGTAACAATAGATTTAACTTTGAATGTCCAAATTTGGCTGAATATCTAATGTTACAAATATTCGTGCACGCCCCTAGACATTTCTTAACATAAGTACATAAGGGAAGCCCTGCTGGATCAGGCCACAGCCCATCTAGTCCAGCATCCTGTCACACACAGTGGCCCACCAAATGCTCATGGGCATCTCAAGCAGAGACAAGGACAAACCTTCTCCTGCTCTAGAATCCCAGCAAATGGCCTTAGAAGCGCCCGGTTCCCCCCACCCCACCCCACCCTGAAAGATACACCTAGGCATTCATTCTAGTAGCCATTGATACATCTGTCATCCATAAATTTGTCTAACCCTACCTTAAAGCCATCTGGACTGGTATCTGTCACCACCTCTTCCGGCAGCCAGTTCCATAAACCGATGACCCTCTGGGTGAAGAAATACTTCCCCTTGTCGGATCTGACTCTCCTACCCATCAGCTTCATAGAGTGCCCCCTGGTTCTAGTATTGTATGACAGAGAAAAGAAATTTTCTCTATCCACCTTTTCTATACCGTGCATAATTTTATATACTTCAATCAGGTCCCCTCTCAAACGCCATCTCTCCAGACTGAAGAGGCCTAGACGTTGCAGCCTGGTTTCGTAAGGGAGGTGTTCCAGCCCCTTAATCATTCTGGTTGCCCTTCTCTGCACCTTCTCTAGTTCCACAATATCCTTTTTGAGGTGTGATCACCAGAATTGTACACAATATTCCAAACGTGGCCTCACCATAGATTTATAAAGAGGCAAAATGACACTTGCTGACTTATTTTCTATTCCTTTCCTAATTATTCCCAGCATTGTATTAGCTTTTTTCGCTGCTGCTGCGCACTGGATTGACACCTTCATTGAGCTTCCTTCCCCCCTGGTGTTAAAAAAAAAGTTACGTTCCTTTTCCAAGGAGGTTTGCCCTCACCAGCACGGAAGCCCTACAACACACCTGAAACTCTGAAGAGGAAACCTAAAGAGAAACTAGGAAAGTGAAGCAGTAAAATAGTTCAGTCTGGACAAGTTAGGTTACAGGCCTACCTAGTGGTGGTGGTGGTGGCAGTAGTAGACTTTTATATCCCTCTTTTCTCACCCATTTATGGGGACTCAAAGCAGCTAACAAATCTTCTGTTCTTCTCCCACAACAGACTACATGTAAGGTAGGTGAGGCTGTGAGAGCTCAGAGAGCCATGACTAGCCCAAAGTCACCCAGCTGACTTCATAGAATCATAGAATGGTAGAGTTGGAGGGGACCTCCTGGGTCATCGAGTCCAACCCCCTGCTCAAGGCAGGATCTCCTAATCATCTCAGACAGATGGCCGTCCAGTCTCTGCTTGAAGACCTCCATCGAAGGGGAACCAACCACCTCCCGTGGCAGCCTGTTCCACTGGTTGATCACTCTTACTGTTAGAAATTTTTTCCTAACATCTAAACTAAATCTTTTCCCCTGCAGTTTCACCCCATTGTTTCTAGTCCTTCCTTGAGAGAGTGAGAACAGGGCTGATCCCATGGAGGGCTGATTCATGGAGGAGCGCGGAATCAAACCCAATGACTACAAGATATGAGTATGGTACTCTAACTACAAGAACAAACTTGACCATGTTTTATGTCTATATTTGTAAGAAATTCTGCCTCCTCTTTCTGTTTTCATGTTTTATGTTTTATGTCTATATTTGTAAGAAATTCTGCCTCCTCTTTCTGGGCCTGAATTTAGCATCCTAAATGGGCACATCATAGCAGTAACCCCACCGACTCTCAACAAAATCTATCTCTCAACTGAAGAACTATTAAAAGTTTAAAATGGAATGCAGCAAAAACAGGCCTTTCCAAAAACTTTATAGCAAATTCAGAAGACTTGTGTTTTTTCCAAGGATGAATCAGGACCCAACTTCCCCCATTTCTGATCACTAAGCCCAGTGGTCCAACGACAACTCAAGGGCCACAGATTTACCCTTCCCATACTACGCAACACTGTGACTGGTCTCATTTTTGATATATTGAATGTACAAAGTAAAACTGCCTAAGGTAGTCATTTCAAAGAACTTACACAGCATTACTCTACCTTTTCCATAACCGAAAATCAAGAAAACCTCACCAACTAGACAAAAAGATGTACTGTGGGCCTAGGTTTTTTTTAACAGTTTAGTAGATTTAAAGTCTAACCAAAGTATTTCAAAATCCAAAGACACATTTTGTGGGATAACTGTTCCATGGATCCAACATGCCACCCTGTACTACATTTAAAAATCACATGATAGAAGAGCATTAGATTCCTACGGCTGGACTGCTGTCAACACCTTGCATTATCACCAGAATAATTTCCGAATAAAGCGGGTGTGCAAAACACTGTTTTGAATGGTTTTCAAAACATTTAAAACAGCTACACCTTTTTTACATGGTACTAGCTAGGTCCTTGGGGCGAGCTGGGGCTTTTTCCTGGGTCCCCATCCCAGCCTTCTCAAATCCTCGTAAATTGTTCAGGGTAGTAAAACCTGAAAGGGACTGTGAAGAGCTCCAGGGAGGCCTCTTGATTTTGGACAAATGGACAATCATGTGACAAATGAACTTCCATCTTAGTAAGAGTAAAGTAAAGTTCTTTGCGGTAAAAAGATCTAATTTACACCTATAAATTGATAAGGGCTGCACTTTCTGTGACAGAATGATGTAATGAATGAGGCAGACGCGAGAATGGAGGAGAATTGCCTGCTTTACTAGGCTACACAGTTACTTATATCTGATTCCAAAGGATACATTATCATTGGTAAAACCGGATAGATCATTGGTTAGGAAGGAAACATTCAGATGCCGGCTGAGCTAGGGCATGATGTTCTCATGAACCATTTGCATAAGCGATGCTCTTGGACATAGTATGTGTTTTGTTTAAGAGAGATAAGGAAGGTATGTGTCTTGCTTAAGAGAGATAAGAGGGGTCAGCATGCTCTAGGAATCGTCCATCTGCTGAGGTTTGCCATCCGAGCAGGGGAGCATTCTGACAAGCATGCTCTCGGAAACTTCCCTCTGCTGAGGTTTGCCATCCAAGCAGGGAAGCGTTCCTACAGCAGACCAGGAAAGGGATCTTGGGTTGTTCATCTACTGCGTAACAGCAGTGAAAAAAGCAAATTTAATGCTAGAGGTAATAAGAAAACAAGTCAGTAAATGTCATTGTGTCTCTTTATAAATACAGTGTGAGGCCACATTTGGAATACTGTGTACAATTCGGGTCACCACACCTCAGAAAGGATTGTGTGGAACTGAAAAAATGCAGGAAAGATCAACCAGAAAGATCAAGAGGTTGGAACATCTCTACAAGATCAGGCTTCAACATCTAAGCCTCTTCAAGCTTGAAATACTGCACTTAAGAGGTGATCTGACTGAATTGTATAAAACCATGGGAAGTGTGGAACAGGGTTGGGAGTATTCTATGAAGCAGACGGACAGGAGAGTTAGGACAGATCAAGGGAAGTATTTGTTTTTTATCCAGAGGGTAAATAGTCTATGGAATTACCACTATGGAATTATTACTACTACAGCACCCAGACTGGAGAGCATTACGAAAGGATTGGACAATTTCATGGAGGATGGTGTCAGTGGCTACTAAAATGAATGCCTAAGTACTACCTCCAGGTTGGACAGACAGGCAGGATGCCGCTAAACACCATTTGTAAGGAGTTGAGAACCGGTCAGGGTTTTGCCTTAGTCTTTTGCTTGAGAATGCCCAGAAGCAATGGTGGGCCAGTCAGGATGGACTAGATGGGCTGTGGCCTGATTCAAGAGGGGTCCTCTTATGTTCACCTGCTGCCAGGATATCAGAACTGATGGGGCTTCTCTCAGTCTCTCTCAGAACTCTAGAGACCAAATGATCATTTTTTGGCATCTGGAGGCCTTACAAAGGCCAGGGGAAGCCCCAGTACACGCCAGCAGGTGACCCAAACTGCAATGAGTGGTCATCCTCAGACTCTGAGAAGCAGCCAGGAGAAAGGTATAGTTGAGATGAGTACTCATCTTGCTTCTTGGGCTGAGTGTGTTCTGCCCATTGCACTGGACATGGGGGTTGTCCACAACAACTATTTCTGACACAAAGACCAAGAAATGCTGTGTTTGGAAAGAACCTGAATTGAACATGGAGCTCCCTAGTGAAAGTCAAAGATGGAACTTGCAAAGCTGGTGGCCATGCTCATGCCATTCTTACCAGATGTCTCTGTGACATGCAGAAATAACAACTGCATCATCTCCTTAACAAAGCATCTAGCAATGAGTGACCACAACTGAAAAGATAGACGACTCTACAGCTGACAACCAAAAAAGAAATGCTTGTATGTCTCACACACAAAGCATTTGCTGCGATCTATAATTTTTGTAGCAAACAACCTAGGAAAGCTTATAAAGGTGACATTCCAGGACCTGAGTATGCCTTGTGGTCCAGAACGGAGGACCATGAATAAGCCTACAAAGAAATGACAGAAAAAAGATACAGAACTGATTTTATTAATCACAAGGTCATATGCTCAACCTCCCAAGACTTCTAGGTTACTTAAACCAGAGGTTGACCAAAGCCTGTATTATCTAACTCACAAAATCCACTTTTGGGAACAGATAATGTGTGTGTGTGGGGGGGGGGAATGGTTCATCTCTTCGCTGATGTGTTGCCTCATTCTGAAGGGGAACTGAATGCAAATTAAAACTTAGGTATAGGTGAGACCTGGCAGGTCTGCTAGGCTGTTTTCATTAATGTTCAATACGTTTACAATATTGCTTTCTTTGCTGCCTGCTGAGCAACAGCAGGCAAGCAGCCAGGAACCACCTTTCTGTGACATCACAGAAAGAAGAGCAAAGGTTGTCCGGATGACACCGGAGAATTTTCTTGCATTCTCTGAAAGGACCTTGATATATTAGAGGTCTGAGTCACGGAATGGTAGACCTCAGCCAAAAACAAGGCAAAAACGAAATGACCCACCGAACACCGGATTAATCTGTATGCATTATATTCCCTTTTACATCACCATCACGTATCATTCTGGATCCACAAGCGCAACCTTTGTTAAGAATAGGCTTTGCAAAAAGGATACATTGAGCGGCCAACAGAAAACTGAACAAAGAGTGAGGAATTTGCATTACCACAATGACTTCCATTGCTCCCAAAGGACAATAGGAACTTTGAATCTCAAGAGCAAAATCCACAGCTGGATCTCCTAGCAAAGCCACCTGACATCTGCCAGGATATGGAGAAGCTTCTAAGTCCCATCCCCCCCCTAATATTTGAAGGGAGTTGGGGAAAAAGGAAAGAGATTTCTTTTGTCAGACTCATTGCTTGGGTTCTTCAAGGTGCAAAAGAGGAAAAATACAGAGCACAACACTTTCCTGTGGAAGAAATCTGAATCACGTTCCCCAAGCCCCAGGAGTAAGATGGGTTTCCCAAAAGGAACCTTTAAAGAAGGCCAAGACACAGAAAAACTTAAGTTTCCAAGGTACAAGGTACTTGGGTTCAAGAGAACATAAGAACATAAGAGAAGCCTTGCTGGATCAGGCCACAGCCCATCTAGTCCAGCATCCTGTCGCACACAGTGGCCCACCAATTGCCCATGGGCATCTCAAACAGAGACAAGGACAAACCTTCTCCTGCTCTCGAGTCCCAGCAGATGGCCTTAGAAGCGCCCCGGTTCCTCCCCCCTCCCCAAAGAGGTTAATCTAGAGGTCACCAACTTTTGTGGGCCATAGGATGGGCAATTCTGAAGGCATCAGAGGAAGCTTCAAGAGACCTTGGTGCAGCCCTGGAGACTACATAAGAGGTTAAACTAGAGGTCACCAACTTTTGTGGGCCATGGGATGGGCAATTCTGAAGGCATCAGAGAAAGCTTCAGAAGACCCTGGTGCACCCCTGAAGACTACGCGGACAACCTGCCGTAAAACTTATTAGCTTCTCTGCCTGTTTCCCCCCATCCATGTTTGCGGAAGGGGCTGGAGGGGAAAAAACAGGCGCACCATAAGGAATCACTTTTATTTTCATCAGGTCCATTGTGCAAGCCAAAGAAGATAGACTATTGCTACTGAAGCAGGCAGAGCTCCTATGCAGAGCTACCTGTGAGAGTAAGCCCTATTACATGCCTGGACCTGGATCTCAAACAGGGCAGCACAGAATGGCACCCCTTTGCCCCTATACGCTTTTGCAACCTGCAAAGAGGCGTAGGCTTTAACTCCTGGGCGCCTTTGTCAGCCCTGGGTGCAAAGGGGGGGGGAGAGATGGACTGTCCTTTGCAGAGAACTTCAGGCTATAAAGCAGCAAGATACAGCTTGGGGAGGGTCAGGGGCAGAGCCCCAAGTAAGGCAGGTGGTGAGCCCCCCCCCCCGTTTGTCCCCAAAGCAAAGAGAAAGGTGGATGTGAAAACTGACCGGAATTGATAGGATGGCCAGCCATTGAGCCCAGTAGGAGGACAAAGGAAAGGATAGGTGTGATCTAGGAATACAGGCTGTGGTCGCACCTAAGGTTTAATCCAGCTTCAGTCCGCTTTCAGAGCGAGGGAACCCAAAAACAAAATGACAAGCGGTCGTTTTCCTTCGAGGTTAAATAACTCAGGAAACTCGCGTCTCCGTTAGGTAACAACTGGACGCTTTGGTGCTTTGTTCTTTCACACTGAAACCGGATTAAAGCTTAGGTGTGGCCGCAGCCAAGGTTCAATGCGGCTTCACTCCACTTTCAGAAGAACACATATCAGCAAAGCGACAAGCCGCTTTCTTTCAGCGTGAAATCACTCAGGAAATTCACCTCTGGGATAGGTAACGCGGAAGGTAAATGACTGGACGCCTTGCTGACGTGCTCCGAAGGCGGACTGAAGCCGCATTAAAGCTTAGGTGCGAACACAGCCAATATATATGTTTAAGTCATAGAGACCGGCTGTGAGCCGGCCATCCTCCCCCTCCCCTCCCCATCTTCAGCCCCTTGACCCATATGGGACCCAGGCGTCCGGGGAATCCCCCTCCCCACCAGCTCCCCGCTCACCTCTGGCGCTGCACTTCCAGGGGGAAGCCCCCTCCTGCGGCGGCGGCGATGCTCTGGGTGGGGCTGAGCAGCCCCTGGGGGGCGAGGCCGGGCTTGGCGGCAGCGGCGCCCACCAGCACCCCTGCCAGGGCGGCGGGCGCCCCGGCGCCGGAGACGGAGGCGGCGGGCACCGGGCAGAGCGGGCTGCCGAGCAGCAGCTGGGGCAGGAGGGCGGCGGCGGCGGCGGCGGCGCCCAGCCGACGGGAAGGGTCCAGCTCGGCGGCGGCGGCGGGAGGCAGGAGGAGCCCGGCGGGCGGCGGGGGCCCGTTGGCGGGCAGCAGGAGGCGCGGCGCGGGCTCCTCCGGCGGCGCGGCGGCGGCGGCATCTTCCTCCGGCCGTCCGAGGAGCAGCAGCGGCGGCCGCGACGGGTCCCCGGGGACGGAGGCGGAAGGCGGCGGCGGCGGCGGCGGAGGCAGAGGCTGCTGCGGCGGGTGCGGAGGCTGCTGCGCCGTGGCCGCCGTGGCGGGCAGGCAAGGCGGCCGCCCGTCCAGGGAGATGTTGCTGAGGAAGAAGAGGGCGGCCTGCCTCCGGCGGGAGTCCCCTCCCCGCTTCCGCGCAGCAGGAGGAGCCGCCGGGGGTGGCGGCGGCGGCTGAGCCGGTTCCGACGGCTCCTGCTGCTGCTGTTTGGGAGCCTGGCCGGCCGGGGAGCCGCACGCAGCCGCGGCCATTCTTTCAATGAAGTGCCGCCACCGCCGCTGTGCGGGCGGGCAGGCAGGGACGGAGGGAGGGACCGCTGCCTGCCTCCTGCCGCTGCCGCTGCGACTTGCGGCGGCTGCCCGGCAGCCGTCGGCCGGCCGCTCGCTCGCTTGCTCGCTCTCCCGGAGCTGCTGGTGTGCCTCGGCCCGGCTAGAGGCCGCTCGTCGGGGCGTGCGTGCCGCTTCCCATTGGCCCAGCCGCGCCGGTATGCAAATATGGAACGCCTGGCGCTCCCTCCTATTGGCTCGCGCTCGCTCCTATTGTTTATTCGGAGCCGTTCCGTGAACCCCGCCCCCCCTTGAGTCCGTCCGTCCGTCAGTCAGTCCCGCCACCCAGCTCTGTTTAGAGTGGGAGTTTCTCTTCCTTCCGTCTTGCTCCCCCTTCGGAAAAAGTGTCCGGCGGGTCCTAAAGGCCCCCGGGTTTTCCACGCTGCTGGTCCCGGTGGTTGCACAAAGGGAGGACGCAGCCCATTGTCTCGATCGCGCTGCGAGCTTCCCCTGTCCGCACTCGCTTCGCGAAGGCAGTGCGGAAATAATCCCCTCCGGCGTCTGTTGCAAAAGCAGAATAGACGACAGGAGCTTTGTAATGACCAGGAAGAGGCCGGCTGCACTGTTGGCTGCCCAGGGCTGCAATGCGGGATGGAGCGCCAGTCCCAGAAGGCCAGGCCGCCTGGTTGGGGTGTCCCGCCTGCATGGGGACTGACCCTGGCCCGGACCCCGGTGTGAAAACTGGGAGGGGACGCTGCTTTTTGAAGTAGAGGACAGGGCCTTCTCAGTGGTGGCCCCGGGGTGGGGGGTGGGGGCTACGGAATAGTTCCTCCTTTGCCAGTTTGGTCTAGTGGTTAAGGAGCCGGATTCTTACCTGGGAATACCGGGTTCGATTCTGCCCTCCCCCATGAAGCCAGCTGGGTGACCTTGGGCTAGTCACAGCTCTTTTCTGAGCTCTCACAGCCCCACCCATCTCACAGGGTGTCTGTTGTGGGGAGAAGAACAGAAGATTTGTCAGCCACTTGAGTCCCCTTAAACGGGTGAGAAAAGCGGGATAGAAAAGCCAACTCTTTTTCTTCCTCCCTGAAGCCAGCTGGGTGACCTTGGGCTAGTCACAGCTCTCTCCTGAGCTCTCACAGCCCCGCCTACCTCACATGATGTTCTCTTGTGGGGAGAAGAACAGAAGGTTTGTCAGCCACTTGAGTCCCCTTAAACAGGTGAGAAAAGCAGGATAGAAAAGCCAAGTCTTCTTCTTCACAGGCACTGTTACTGTTTTAATATATACTGTTGTTGTTGTTTTAATATACGGGTGCATACAGACACTTTAATACATTAATGCACAGTCGTGATGGGGCACCACACAAGACGATGGATGGATTGTGGTTGTGACACATTATCCCATCGCTACTGCACTTTTACCTTAATCCAGGATGAAGGACACTGCGCAGTATTAAGAACATTAGACTCTTCCCACCAGTCTGTGTTCAGTTGTGGGCTTCAGACATGACCGGACCACCAATCCCTGGTGTCTGGTCACTGAGCTGCGCGATGGGCGTTCAGTCAGCATCCAAGTAGTGGGTGCTGCGCGTTCGATCACGGGCGCTGACGTGATTGGCCACAATACATCCCTATGATCGAACACACCTCTCCTGCACTGGCGTCCAAGCATGCCACATAATAGCCAACTGCAGCAGTGAGGAGGTGGAACTTCTGACTTTGGATGCAGCGGCATGGGCTGGTAAATGGGAGGACAATTTGCACTTCTGGCCGGTAATGGATGCTTTGGGGAAGCTTTCCTCATGGCACGTGCGAATGTCCCACCTTTGCCAGAAGTTTACCCACCCTAGTACATGGCAGCCTAATCAGATAAATGTGAAAAGGCCCCTGGATTTCCCATCCTAACTATCATGTGAACCAAGCCAGGAGTATACTGAGATTGCTTTGGGTATGTGTGGAAATCCCAACATAGGGCTTTTTCACACTTAGGTGATGAGAACCGCTGTGCACACTTTGGGACATTCTATTACAGCAGCATTTGGTGGTGCTGCCTCCATCACAGAGTGGCCCAGAGCATGTGCGGCCATCCCGATCTTTTGTAGCTGTGTAGCAATAAGCTCCTGGCAAATTCCCAGATGCTGCAGTCATGCTACTCCTTTGTGGTGGGTGCAGGGTGGCACAAGTTCCATTGCAATGGCCTGGCATGCACTGGAAGTTACCATGGCTGTAACTTTGGAGATGTGGACAGTCTGAGACCTTGAGGGCCGGTAGGGAAGTTTTATTTTTATTTATTTATTATTTATATTTCTATCCCGCCCTATACTCGAATTATAGGCCGCAATCGCATGTAGCAAAATATAGCTCCAAAGCACCTTAGAGGCAGTGGTGTAGAGTCTTCATGTTCCATACTGTGTAGAGAAGAAACATGCCCATGTGGGGGCAAACAATGAATTACAGAGGACTAAAATTCCAGTCCAGTGTCCATGGTAGGGATGCGCACGAATGTTCGAAACATTCCAAATTCGATCAAATCTGTTTGAATTTGGGCATTTGAATTTGAATCAAATGTGCCTAAGTTCAAATTCAAATATTCCAATGAATTTCAAATTTTTGAATCTATCCGTTTGAATTATTCAGAAATTTGTATGTATACGGATACACACACAAAACGCGTACTTGCATGTACTCATCTTTCCTGCATCTGTACACATTTGTACGGATCCGTATGGGACGAAAACGGGATGCATACGGGTGCGTATGGGCGCATATGAATGTCGTCGACATTCGTATATGCAAATTCAAATAAAAAATTTGAACAAATAGATTCAAATGTGCAGTCAATTTGAATCCCGAAAATTGCATTCATGCATAACCCTAGTCCACAGATGGTTATCAGAGGGAACAGGTTCCCACCTTTAGTAGTGTTCTTTTTCTAGTTTGCGGTTTTGCACAGAAGCACTCCTTTAGACATGCTAATTAGACCACATGGTCCTGCCAAAATTAATTCCAGTATGGCAAACTGAAATGTAGATTTATGGATGTGGGCAGAGGAAACATACAACTGCATGGAACCGAAGATAGACGACACAGGAACATTTCTGACCAGGCATGAATTTGTACAGAATAACTTTTATATGGGCCCACTTTTGTGCAGGAGCAGAGAACAGAGGTGTTTTCACATGACAGTGAAGATGCCTTGGAACACTTTGGCCTGCATGCGTTGAGAGCAGTTTTTCCTTCGCACTGGCAGGTAAAAGACATGTTCCAAAATGCATCCTTTACCTGCCTACATGCAAATGGGGAAATGTTCTCAGCCCATTCGGGCTTAAGACCCTCCCCCGGGCTGCTCCGATTGGCTCCTCTGGAGCCAGGGGTGGGCAGCTGAGGGGCGTATTTTCCCTCAGCTTCCGTTGTCTCCAGGAGCCGAGATCATCCTGTATCCTCCAACCCACCCCAGGCGTGCACACGCGCGCACAAATGGAGCTTACCTGTTTGGCGCCATGCAGCAACTGAAATGATTGGGCCGGGTGCGCTCTGCACATGTGTGCAGGGCGCACCCTGATTGGTCAGGCACCTGCCTGGCTTCAATTGGCCATCTGCGCATGCGCGGGTGCCTGACCAATCAGGGAGTGCCCCGCATGCATGCGCAGAGCGCACCCAGCCTGATCGTCTCAGTTGCAGGTAAGCTCCGTTTGCACGCGCCCCTGGGGTGGGTTGGGGGGTGTAGGATGCGGGTCCTGCTGGCCCTAGGAGCTGCGTGCAAACACTCTCCCTCTGGAACAGCTGGGAATGTGCCGAAAGCACGGGGATGCTTTCAGAGCAGTTTTTTCTGCTCTGAAAATGAAACATGTGGATAGCGCATTGGGACACTTGGGGCGGTCTGGAATGGATCCGGCCACCCCTGAGGTGCAAATACTGCATCTCCACATGTTCTCCACACGTTTGAAAACTCGTGCAAAAAGGCCTCTGGTGAAGAGATTGCGAGATTGTATAGACAACTCTTTCACAGTGGCAGGTAGGGCTCAGGGACAGGGCTAGGGCTTGGGCTAGGTTATAGGTTTAGGGTTTGGACTAGGTTATAGGTCTAGGGTTTGGGCTAGGTTATAGGGCTAGGGGTTGGGCTAGGTTATAGGGCTAGGTCTAAGGCATGGGCTAGGTTATAGGTTTAGGGTTTGGGCTAGGTTATAGGTCTAGGGGTTGGGCTAGGTTATAGGGCTAAGTCTAAGGCTAGGATTAGGTGATAGTGCTAGTTGATAGGGCTAGGGCTAGGTTATAGGGCTAGGGCTAGGGGTTGGGCTAGGTATAGGGCATGGTATAGGGCTAGGGCTTGGGCTAGGTTATAAGGCTAGGCCAAGGCTACAGCTAGGTGATAGGGCTAGGACTAGGGCTAGGGCATTAAGGAAATTTCCCCACTTCATCTTGCCCAGAAGTGAGAATGCTGGATTGGTTGTAGGAGTTACTGAAGAGATGAACTGTGGTCCACTCTGAATTTCCTCTTTCCCAAAACACTCATTAGGCAGGGTGGAAGACCCAATGAGTTTCCACTGCCAAAAGGAGATTCAAACTGAGGGTCTCCTGGGTTCTGCCCTAGTGCCTTTCACCATTGGACTACTGATGTGTCAGGAAAACAAATGAACTAGATGTGTATTGTGTATTTTTGATCTGCTCCCCGTCCCCCCCCCATGTGAAATTCAAGTGGATTTCTTATTAAACGGAAGATAAGGCTTGTGTGTAGCTAGGGCCATTGGAAAAGTCTGGGTGAAGAGAATAGTGCTCAATAGGGGGAAAAATCACCCGAGTTCCCATTTCTTTTGTGAGCTGGATGATAGGATGGCAGATAATGGGGCGTTCCAGGTTTCCCCGTTGTTTCCCATTGCTAGAATACTCAACATGTTTCAGGTATTGCTTTGCGGGAACAGGCCTTGTGGTGTTCCAAATGAAACAAAGCAGCCTCTTTCTTTTTTCTTTCAAACACAGAACAAACTGTAAAACTCATTTTGCAAATGTCTTTGGACTCTACTGTTCACAAAATTTGAAAGGTCAGCCTGCACTCATAGTGGGCTGTAGTCCAGAGACATTTATGCGCCCAAAAAGATATTTTAAAGGAACCCCAGGCTGTGTTGTTAGTGAAGCCTTTTCACTGTGAAAACCTTGCAGGTGTTGGAAATAAGTAGAAGAATGTTTCTAACCTCTTTTTCAAAAAGCATATGCTGGGAAGAGCAAATATTTGCTAGCGCAGTAACCCCAAAAGATTGTCCTTTGATTTTTAGTGTCACCAAGCCTTCTTTATAATCTATTTTTTCATGGATGGTATCCACCTCTACAGCCATTGTGGAAGGAAAAGGAGAATCTGTAATCTACCCTTTCGTGACCCAGTTTGGTCTAGTAGTTAGGGAGCCGGACTCTTGTCTGGGAATTGCGGATTCGATTCCACCCTCTCCCAAGAAGCCAGCCAGGTGACCTTGGGCTAGTCACAGCTCTCTTTCTGAGCTCTCACAGCCCTTGGGTTGATTTGACCCTTGGGTTTCTTAATGCCTCCAGCCATACTGGATGTTACCCTGTTGTCGACGAAGTTGTGTGCCACACATATCCCAACCCTAGATAGAATCTTACCTTTCCCATTCAGTGCCACAACCATTCACAACCATTTCCAGTGCTAGGGATCATCTGAGGTGCCGCTCAAGTGCACTGGCACCTCAGATGACCCAGAACACAACTGCCTTTGCATGGAGCATCGCCGTTACTGTAGCATCAGCCAATGCGAAATCAGCAATGTTGTCCGGGAAAGCTGCCAGCACACTCACAAGCACACAGCTGACAAGAGATTGCTCAGCGAAGGTACAACCCAAACGATGTCCGAAAGGAAGGAATCCAGAAACAGTCCAAGTCCAGGGTTAATGAGAGTAATACAAACAGTCCAGTCCGAGGTCAGGGCAGCCAGAAGGATGGTCAACAGGTACGTTCCACGGTCTAGGGTTTCCAAGCAGTCCAGGAGTCAGATACAGCAGCTTTCTCTTAAGGTAAACAAATAGTTTCTGACAAAGGGCTTGGGCGTCTGCCCG
This sequence comes from Aspidoscelis marmoratus, assembly GCA_014337955.1. Taxonomy (NCBI): domain Eukaryota; kingdom Metazoa; phylum Chordata; class Lepidosauria; order Squamata; family Teiidae; genus Aspidoscelis; species Aspidoscelis marmoratus. Next base: position 4,650,290 of record MTQE01002217.1, read on the forward strand.
GTGTTTTATCTTTACAGATTCAGTTCACAGCTGTAGGTGATTTGTGTGTCTCTTTGCAAGTCTTTTTGATCGTCTTAACCCTTCCTTCTCTGCTCTCCTTTGCTTAAAGCTAGGGATCTCTGGGCTCTGCTGTTCCATGTCTCCCCCATCCTGCACTTCTGCTGTGGTAAGGCTGGGCTGCTGAACCCCAGGCTCCCATGGGGCTGGGGGGTCAGAACTGGGTCCTGGCCTCACCTCAGGTTCCTCCTGTACCTGAGGAAGTGAGTCCTCCTCCTCCTCCTCCTCCTCCTCCTGGCTGACCATGACAAATGTGCCCGCACACAGGTAAGTCTCTGGGCGCTTGGGGCTTAGTTTGGCTTGTACTAGCATTCCCAAGTGCGAACACTAGTACACGTTAATGCGTTCTGCATTTTTCCCATCCAGCAGCCGGGAGACAAAGTGAAGAATGCCCCAGATGGGTGCAGTCAATGGAAAATGCTCCAGACTGTACGTTCTTTTAATTTCCCTCTTCTCTCCCTTTTTTGGCAATATGGGGCCTTTCCGCATGTGCCGCCAGAAAACAGATCTATACGATCAGTTTTCCGGCGAAACGTTTTTAAAAAGAATCTGCCCCAAACAGTTTTGCGTGTGGACGTGGCATCTTCAAAGGGACCCTAATTCCATTCCCTTGGCGGAAGCCACGTCTTAATCCCTCCCTGAACAGGCTCTAATTCTGTTTTTAGAGCCTGTGTGGAAAGGCCCATGGTCACCAGATGATGGAACCAGATCTGCACACTGCTTTCAGCTCTGGTTGTGCTGCCGATGTGTAACAAATCCAATTTCTGTGAAAGAAAGCTCTGCTAAGAACTGGCCTCCCTTGGGAAATCTTTGGGAAAACACGTTTTACTGGAGAAGATTTTTCTTTCTAAAATAAGTTTCAAAATTCAAATCCTTGGAAACACTGCAGCCCCCTGAAGGTTATCCTCCCTGGGGGCACTATCTTATCAAGGATTAAGATTTTATATTTTCCACACATTTTGGGGCACTTCTTGTTTTTACTTGCTTTCCATACCATGAAGGATGTTCAAGGTCATAACTGCTCCTGTGAATTGTGCTCAGGAACAAAGAGAGAGTGACTTAAGTTGATACAAAATGAAGGCTATGTTCTCTGAAAATCAGACTCCACCTCCACCTCCATTATATTACAGAAGTCTGAGTGCAAAAAGTAGATATATCTGTCAAGGAGAATGATAATATAACTTTAAAGAAGAATTAGAAAACATTCTGGAGGGCAGGTGTATCAATGGCTACTAGAATGGCCGCCTAAGTACTGCTTCCAGGCTGGAGAGATGGGCAGGACGGAGGTCTCCCAAGGCCTTTTTCAGGGATTCAGGAACAGGTGATAGTTTTGCCTTTGTCTTCTGCTTGAGAATGAGCAAAAGCAATTGGTGGTGGGACTGGATGCTGGACTAAAGCTGTGGCTTGATCCAGAGACCTCCCCCATGAAGCCAGCTGGGTGACCTTGGGCTAGTCACAGCTCTCTTCTGAGCTCTCAGAGCCCCACCCACCTCACAGGGTGCCTGTTGTGGGAAGAATAGAAAAGCATTGTCAGCCGCTTTGAGTCCCCTTAAATGGGTCAGAAAAGCGGGGTAGAAAAGCCAAATCTTCGCTCTCCTCCATGAAGCGAGCTGGATGACCTTGGGCTAGTCACAGCTCTCTTCTGAGCTCTCACAGCCCCACCCACCTCACAGGGTGTTCTGTTGTGGGGAGAAGAATAGAAAAGCTTTGTCAGCCGCTTTGCGTCCCCTTGAATGGGTGAGAAAAGTGGGGTAGAAAAGCCAACTCTTCTACTCTTCTTCACATCCCTTGTAAATCCGCATAAAAATGGGAACAGGAAAAAAATGGGGCCCAATGCTGATTAACTTAATCTGGATTTAAAATCGGAATTTTGTCGTGAATGGAGGTGCGGCCTAAGGGAAACAATGTTTCCTTTCAGTAAAAGGAGACTATTACAGAAGAGCAGAACTGCTTCAGCAGCTTCAGGGCAAACAAGAGTGCGGCCTCTCATTTTTGTCAGGAACTTCTGGGGAGCGGGGGCGCATGCTGGTTGGGATATGCGTCAGCTGTGTCTTTGTGGGTGCACATTCCCCTTATGCCAGCAGTACCCATGTTACCACTGAGTTCGCCACCTGCATCACACAACTCTAAACACACCCTGTTGCCACTGTTGATTGGCAGAACGTTATCCTATAAGAATGTTGATGCAATCAAATGGGGTGGAGAACTAAAGAGTCACATAAAGGAGATTTGGGGTGATAGCATAAAAGGTGTGAGCACAGTGACCCAAACAGAGGACAAATGGTCAGGAATTGGTTGTGAACAGGATTAGGATATCTTCAGTTCAGTTTCTTAATAGGATGGACTATTTCAGCAAGGTGTGACCATGGCCTGTGTGAGACATGGTGCTGGCTAGATGGGCTGTGGCCTGATCCAGCTGGGCTCCTCTTATGTTCTTATGTCTTGTTGCCTGTCAGTTGGCAGTGATGGTTAGGGGTACGCATGAATGCAGTTTTTGGGATTTGATTTGAATTGAATACCCAAAAATTTGATTCAATTCACATATTTAAAGTTCAAATTTACCCAAATTTGATTCGAACTAAGCAAATTTGAATCTATTCATTCAAATTTTTGGTTTGAATTTGCACTTATGACCATCGACAACATTCCTATGTGCCTGTATGAATCGTTACGCATACCATATGCATCCGTACACGTCCGTATGCATCCCGTATTTATCCTGTATGCAACCTGTTTTCATCCCGTACGGATCTGTACAAATGTGCACAGATGCGGGAAAGATCCGTATATGTAAGTACGCACCGTGTACGAACCCATACACATACAAATGTCTGATTAATTCAAATGATTAGATTTGAAAATTCAGAATTCATTTGAATGTTTAAATTTGAATTTATGGACAATTTGAATTTGAATGTCAAAGTTTGGACAAATTCAATTGAATTTCGAATGTCTTCAAATATTCATGCACATCCCTTGTGACAGTATCTGCTCTCTCAGGTACGGTCCTCTTGGTGACAGATGGGAAAGTCTTTCTAGGGCAGTGGATGATTGGATGTAGGTAGAGAGCTGTTACCTAAGTATCACCTCCAGGTTGGAAAGACCACCTGCAAGGAGCCAAGAGCAGGTGAAGGTTTTGCTTTCATATTCTGCTTAAGAAACCCAGAAGCAATTGGTCAGCCACTGTATGAGATAGGATGCTGGTCTGCACTGTGGCTTTTGGAGCAATAAGATCACATAATTTGCTAACTTCAGATGGTTCGTTTGTGAAGCTGTATTTAATTAGCAACTCAATTTTTGCAAGTATCACACAATGCTGGTTCATGGGAGTCTCATCAAAGTTGCGCACTCAAAAGGATAGAAGTTCCACATGGGTCCACTAGATGGCAGTCATAGATCAAAAGAGAACAGATCTTTTTTTCTTGGCTAGTTAAGACTTGGACCTCACCTTGCAGTAAGGTATCCTTTGCATAAAGTCTCATTGTGTATAGATATAACCCTAACCAGTTTGGTCTAGTGGATAGGGAGCCGGACTCTTCTCAGGGAATACCAGGTTTGATTCCGCCCTCCCCCACGAAGCAAGCTGGGTAACCTTGGGCTAGTCACAGCTCTCTTCTGAGCTCTCATGGTCCCACCTGCCTCAAAGGGTGTCTGTTGTCGGGAGAAGAATAGAAAGCTTTATCATCTGCTTTCAGTGCCCTTAAAATGGGTGAGAAAAGCGGGGTAGAAAAGCTGACTCTTCTTCTTCTAAGGCACCAGTGTAAAAGGAAGAAACACACACTCAAAGACCTCTGATGGACTCAGATGCAAAGCAAGGTGTGTCCCACGTCCTGCTGGAGGGCTTCCTTGTGCCACTGGCTGGTGACTGTGAGAACAGACTGTGGGACCAGAAGGCCCTTGGTTCTGGTCCACCAGCAGGCTTCTTAAGTACTTAACAGCTGCCTTTGCAGTTGCATTAGAGAGCTTTATAACCAATGCCTTCTGCAACATTGAAGGTTTGTCCATGTGCCCATCTTCCAGTGTGACATATGCCATCATTAGCTAGCACTGTGTTTTTCCATTTGATGCGAAGGAAGCAGCCTAGTCACTGAAAATGCCTACATGGAAAAAAAAAATCCCAGAAGAAGGCTGGTTTAGACTGTCGGGAAGCTGTTTAAACCATCTTCAGTCCATCCTCAGGTCTGACTGCTCACACCTTTTCATTTCTATCCGTTTTATTTGTGGGCTTGCCACCCTCCGTTAGGATTTTCCTGAATAGAAAGTCCAAAAATAAAATGGATGGAAATGAAAAGGCGTGAGCAGTCAGACCTGAAGATGGACTGAAGGTTTAAAATGAAGCTGTGACCATGGCCTAATTGACCTTAAAATGGCAGTCCTCATGTCAAGCCATTCCCAAGGTGAATGGACCATTGGTCTATTGAATTTTAATATCAGTGTAGATCTCTCATTGGCTAAATACTTAGAAGACAGAATATGCAAACTGACTTGTCTCCAGCAGAATGCCTGTGCTAATGCGACAATTTTTTTTTTAAAACATGCTGTCGTGAATGCTTTTCAGAGCATGACAGCTAAGGCCCTCTACACGGGGCAAAGTCAAACATATTTTGTTCTGCATGAAGATGCCATCACACGATGACATGCAGTTTCAGGCCTGCCAGGCAGCTGAATTGCTAGAATGGATGTGCAAAACGTTCCGTAAAGCATTCAAGCCAGCCATGTTCCGCTCACATAGGGGCTACCAGGTTTGGCCGAAGAGGACTTCATCTGTCCTTGATCTTGCAGCCCTGGGAGGGGCAGGGCCAGAGAGTGCCTCATCACGCTGCCCAATGGCATGTACACACGTACACACTTTGGTCAGCAATGATTCTCCAGTCCATGTCTAATGATTATCAGCAAACCTGTGAATGCGATAGGCACAGGCCAGACTCTAGAGACTGGCTTTGCTTTACATTCCAGTTTGGAAGATACATTGACTGCAACTTTCAGTTCCTTCCTGGGCACTAATATGTTCACAGATATTTAAAGCAAATCATTAATCAGGATCAAACTGTTCAAAGCTTTAATTAATGCAGCATTTATATACAATCAGACGATGCATTTCACAGTATTTGGGCCAATTTTACATGCTGGCATTTAACAGAAAACCACAGGAGAGATACTTTTTAATGTTTGATGCTTTTATCTTTACAGTATTTATTCCCCCCCCCCCCATTTTTGAAAAATCTTCTCTGGCTATGGAAGCGAAGGAGGGATATGTTTGATCAGTACTTGGATGGGAGACCACAGGACTTTCCACCTTTACTGTTAAAGTGGCTTCCCTTCCACACCTTAGTATGGTCCAAGAGAGGATCTTTGTTTGCTTCTTTCATTATAATTCCTTTTGCAAATACCCGGAAAATATCCACGTGCTGGACTGAATTCTGGGTATAAGCAATCACTATTATAGAAAACCTGGTTTTGTTATTGGATTTTGTGTAGCATTCCCAATATTGTCTTAGAAGAATCATGGGTTTTATCTTGCATCTGGAGACACCCTAACTGCACTTCCATATAGAATCTTTACAATCCTTGCTAAGCAAGCAGTAAGGGCATGTCCAATGCAATTTGCGGATTCGATTCAAATAGAATATTTGAATTTGTACGAATAGGGAAAAAATGAATATATTCAAATTCAAACCAATTCAAATACATTCCTATCTATAGATACGAATATTTGGTTTGTATTTGAAGATATGAATGTCGACATTTGAATGTGTCTGTACACATTTGTATGCATCCCGTTTTCATCCTGTATGCATTCTGTTTTCGTCCTGTACATATCTGTGCAAATGCATAAAGATATGAATAAGATGCGTACATACGTATGTATCCGCACACATGTGAATGTCCAAATCATTCATAGAAATGATTTGAAACATCTGAATTTAGTTGAATGTTAAAAAATGAATGCATAGGCATTTGATTCAAATTGAAATGTCTAAATACGAATGAATTCAATCAAATTTTGAATTTTTCGAATATTCCTGCACATATCCTAGCAAGCAGGAAGAGGGATTTGGTTTAAAAAAGGAGCAATTTACAAATGGAATTTGAAACCTATCCAGAGTGAGTGAAGCATATTTTATCTCATCCTCTCAACGGAATCATCCGCCAAAGGAAAGTTGTAGGCAAATAAAATCACTCCATTTAGACTCGGCAAGCATCATAGGGTGTTTTTCCACTGCAGCCCTTAGATCTGGATCTAAGAAGATCCGGATCTAAGGAATGGGTACAGTAGATCCGGATTAAGGGAAGCACCCAATATGTTTCCACAGGAGGTGTAGCACCCATTAGGAATTTACCCAGGTGTTTTGGGGAGCGGGTGGTGGTGGTGGTGCAGTCTTCGAAGCAACTTTGAAGTGACTTCGAAGTGAATGTGAAGTCAACTTCGAAGTGACTTCGAAGCCAGTGTTGGGGAGGGGGTCCCAAAGGTGCATCCCCTCCCCCTAGCCTCCTTTGGACCCCATTGCCTGTTTCCAGTGGAAACAGGCTCCCTTTAATCTGGATTTTCTGGGAGAAGACCCCATTGTAGACCCCTTTAATGGGGTCTACAGAAAATCCGGATTAAAGGCCAAAATGTACCCATTAGATCCAGATATCTCCAATGGCAGTGGAAACAATCGGGTCCCAAATGGGTGCCGTAGTGGAAATGGGGTCATCCAGCTCACACCCAAATGGGTCCTAAATGGGTGCAAAAATGGGTACTTTTGACAGTGGAAAAACACCCATAATGTTGAATTTCCCCAACTTGTCTTACGGAATCTACGCCATACTGGAAAGATAGTTCTTCAGTGGTGTTTTGGAGTCCCATGACGTATGCTGAGAAAGGCACATGATGTCCGCATTTCACCCCTGTGTTCTGAGTGAAGTATAATTTTGCTCCCAACAAAGGCCCTTTCTGCACCTACCTGCACTTGGTTGGGTCAGTGGGTCTGAAATAGTGCGGTCTACTGATGTTGACCAGAGGTCAATTCGCACTTGGCCTCTGAGTGCACACTGGGGTAGCTTCTGGTAAGGAGCATCTGCACTTTTTGACCCAGAAAAGTCTCCTACCTTCCCAGAAACTAACCCAGCATCTACTAGTGGTGGTGCACAAAATCATGCACCACAAAGCTGACCCAAAGCTGGGGACCATCTGCACCTCTGCCGGGTGCTTGGGGTGGTGGTGTCAGCTGACATACCCTGCTAGTGCACAGGCAAGTCAGAGCACCCCAATCACGAGTGCACACGTGTGGTACCTCACCACCGTCCAGGTGATGAGACGGCACATGCACAGTTGCGCTGGCTGGCACAAAGAAGATGGCAGGGCCCAGGCACACAACCACAGGCAGGTTAGTGTCCTGGTGCATGGTGTGTGTGTGTTCATGTGCACTAGCATTCACAAGTGTGAACTACTGGGGATGCAAGTGCGTGTTTGTGGGGATGCCCTTTCCCCGTACCACGGATGGGAAGCAAAGTGCTGAAAGGCCCCAGGTGAAGGTGCAGGCTGGTTTAGTTTATGTGAGCTTATGCGAGTGTTGAAGATAATTTTTAAAGCCCTGCCACAATGCTGACATGCACTAGACATGCTGTATGAGTGATGGGACCTGAGTCAATGGCTGGCAGAGGTGGGTGGTGCTTTGGATGGGGAGTCAGTTGTGTGTGGGCTGGAACATCCATGGTACCTCTGCATTGCTGCTAGCATTGGTCCGGCGTCCATTGCTGCTAGTATTGGTCCAGCGTGGGATGGTGTCCCTACCTTCACAATGTGGGTGGAACGTGCTGTGCTTGGTCTGGAACGTGCTGTGCTTGGTCTGGAACAAGCTGGGGCGGAATAGTTAAACTGTTCCAATCTGAGTCAGTGTGAAAATGGCCTTAATTTGCCCTCCTAGGCACTGGAATTGCCATAATTTGTTATTTTCTCAAATGTAGATAAGACCTGAGACTTTTTTGGGGGGTGGGAGGGAATCATAGAGTTGGAAAGGGCTTCTAGGTTCATCGAGTCCAACCCCCTGCTCAGTACAGGATTACCTAAACCATCCTAGACAGATGTAGGTTCAGCCTCTGCTTGAAGACCTCCAGTGAAGGAGAACCTGCTACTTCCCATGCCAACCTACAGGACTCTACTGACTGATCACCCTCACCATAAGGAAGTTTTTCCTAATCTGTATTGACTCCTTTGAAGTCATGCTCATTTGGTTCCTAAAACTGTGATTTGGTGTTTATAGAGTTAATGGTTCCAGCATCTGCAAGTTTCTGGAAGTGACTGTGTCCCCATATATCTTCGTTGTATCTAGGCCAGAAGGTTTCATTTAACAGGCAGGAGGCCTGCAGAGGTCTTCCTCCAAACAGCTAGGTGGTCCCTCTATGGGTTCTACTTTGTTGCTGAGCCATGAAACACTCAGGCCATGATTCACTCTCTGTGCCCAAGGTAAATCATTCTTCCACAACAAATACCAACACGCTGAAGTGTTAGAATCGGTAGCTAAAAAAAACAGGGTTACAGATTAGCAGAGTGAATCAAACCAAAGAACCAGTCTAGCTTCATTGCCCCTGTCTTGAGAGAACTAAGGCTGAGTCCCCAAAAGACTTCTTTGCCTCTCTGATCTCCCTCTACTGTCACTGTATTCAAGCAGACTTTAAAAGTGCCCTGCACTTCTGGAATAAGCGTCCGCATGAGGCTCAGCAAAACGCACATTTAAAACGCACCTTCCGTCCCCACAGAAGCGTGTTTTCTTTCCCTCATCTTTTTCTCCCCACCCTCTCTCTTGTTCAAAGGAAAAATAGCCAGATATCCATCCCCCGAAATGGCTTCGCGTGCCGTCAAAGGGAGTGATCGCTCGCTGATTCACTCTCAGCACTTACTTTCATTCTGTTCTCTGTTCAAAATGGCTTGGCTGCAGCCATCAGCCACGCGATCGTGCGCTCATTTACTCTTAACACTTTCACAGATCACCCACTTCACACCTGATAACAATGCTGCAATTCTGAGCAATTCTGGCTCTTTGAAAGTTCTGACCTTTACAAAGGAAAGGAAGGGGAGCTGCAGCATTTCTGGGAGATGTGTGAATGCTTTATGGCTGTGTGTGCAGGCAGCAATCCCCACCCCTTTTGCCACGGAGTGTCCCCAAGGTAAATGTTGCGAGGAAAACCCGCGACTTCCAGAAAGAGCGCTGAAACTCTTCTTTAAAGGGCATGTATTTTGTCGTGGGTTTTCCTGCTTTTGTAGTGCTGGAAGCTCGTTAAAAACCCTGGCATGGGGGTGCTCAGAGGCAAAAGAAGATTTTTAGCAGACTTTAAATTGCTTGGGGACAGGCCCTCTGTGAAGAATTTGTTGAAGCGCTTCAAAGTTCTTGGCTTATGGATGAGTAACGGGTCCACCCGTGCCAGTGGGCTGAAGACTGACAGTTGAAGAACATGTGAATGAGGAATGAGAAGCTGTTTGTGCCAGTTAAGAGAATTTGGAGCTCTAGGAGGACTTCTTGCTGAAGGTAAATGTTTGTCACCTGACTACAGTTTGCCCTGTAGTAAATTGTCCTCAAAGGAAAGCACATCTGAGCTAAGTCTGTTCCTCCTCGCTGTTGTGGCTGAAGGCAGGGCTGGGGTTGGCCATTTCCTCCTGAGCATCATGCGCGAGCCCTGAGGCCTGGCGGGCTCTGCCATTCCGTATGCCTTGTGCTGACTTCTTATTAGCTGCTGAAAAGGAAAACAAAATAAGCATGAAATGTACTCTGGGGTGATTCTGTTCCTTTGGCAGGCCGATCCCTGCCTGCCCAAAACATCGTGTACATCAAAAATGAACGGACAAAGCAAACGACAGGAGGAGAAAGTCTGTACAGTCAGATCCCCGTATCCACTGATTCAGTAGCCAAGGTTTCAGTTAACTACAGTTACCAGATCAGCCCACCCAACCCCAACCCCACAGGCACCATAAGGGAAAAGCACTCAGAACCAGAGGGCCTATTTCAGCCTCCGTGAAGCATTGGAATAGGCCCATGATGCCACCAGAGCCCGTCCCAAGATGTAAGGGGGGTGGGAGAGAGGCATCCGGTGGCATCGCATGCCTATTCCAGTGCTCTCTGGAGGCCGAAATAGGCCTTCCGGAGGCCAAATAATCACTTCCGGTTCTGGGGTTTTTGTTGAAAATGTGTGTCTGCGTGCACATATCTGGATGTCCCACAGGCGAGCGCTGTGTGCACTGCAGGCTGGAATTCCCCTGTTCCCAACAATAGGTCTCTTTTTCCTTGTTTGCTCACAAGATGATCTGATTGCCTCCACAGCCCAGCCCTTGCAGGTATAGGTGGAGGCTGTCAGAACAAGAAAATGTTGCTCTCGACACTGGATGTCCAGGTTTCCCAGACCTGCCAGGAAAGTAAACGGATGGGAACCGAAGCCAGTCCGACAGGCTCTGCTTTTAAAGTTTCAGTCTCAATAATATCTATTACATAAAGCTGAGGTTAAAATCTCCCCTGCCTAGCTAACCTCTTCCCTTACTTTCTTTGTGCTTGCACAAACAGTGTGGAGGGGCGCTCTTTTGGGACGGAGCACATTTAACGGGCCCATTTAACTTGTTTAAACTGTCAACAGCGAGCAGGGTGCTTTTGTGGCCAGCCTTATCAGTTTCCTGCTAGTCACCTGTAGGAAGTAAGAGTACAACACATTCCATTGTCCTCAGGTTACCACCTCTTTAGGGCTGGGCTCACGTATAAACACAGCTTGCATAAAAATGTGTCCTCTGCAAGTCAATAGCTCCAGCAGAGACTATTTGGTCTGCTTTGTAAATCAACACTCTGACAGGGCAGCTAAGCAAACACTGAACTTGGTGCTGACTACGCCTATTCACATGGCATGCCATAAGGGCCCGTCCTCCAGCCTTGAGGTCTCCAGCTGGCTTTGGCTAACCATTTGCAGAAAGCCCAGCTGGTTATGAGACTTGGTGGGCATCTCCATGGTAAGGATACCACGAGGCGAACATGAATTTGCCTCGCGAGAGTCTCCATACAAAGCCCTAATCCGGGCTACATGAGGGACAAAATCCTGCAAATTGAAGTAAAAAAACCCACACCCTTGGTAACTGTTCTCGCCCCAAATTACGGGGCAAGAATGGGTTATCCTCGGGGCATGGGGACACTTGCAGCTTATGATTGCAGCATTAGCTGGCGGGGTTTCGCTGTCAGCTGGGCAGCTGTCAGGCTGTCATGCGCACAAGCAGAGCTCCGCTAAAATGATTAAAACAGGTGCGGCTTTCGTGTCTGTTTTAATCATACCGGAGCTCTGCCCTGCTCTTTACAGCCCCTATGCCTGCCTGACAGTTGCTCAACTGACTGCAGGGCAGCTGTCAGGCGATGGTTTGGGGTAATTCAAGCCCTTACCTGGGCGATTACCTGGGTGTGCAGAGAAAACCGCGGCATCCCAGTGAACCCGCCCTGAACCCGCCCTGTCCTCCATTACCATGGGGACTTCTTAATTTGCATTAAGGCTGCCCCGAATCCACGGTGGGGCAGTGGCAGCCCCATGGGGACGAGCCCTTAGTTAAGGAGTCTTAACATGGTGGAACAGCATTCTTCAGACAAGCAATAATGCTGGGTAGAATTCCATTAGTAAAAGTAAACATACCAGGATGGTATAGGGAAAGGGGGCTTAATTATTTTTCAAATAAATTGACACCACAGCAATTTGGCAAAGTCCAGCAACCACGTACAGTTAAAAAAACAATATAGGACTCCTTTAGACCTTATATAGGAACTTTACAGGTAATTATCCTTCCTTCGGTTCTCTCTCTTATGCAGAGAGAGGCATAGCTAGGTCCTCGTCTACGGAGGACACTCATCAGCTATAGTATAGGGCAGCCTGTGGTGTTAAGACTGCATTACATCACCACCACTGGCCCAGGCAGGACATGACCGGCTTCACTCTGTTTGTACCTCATCAGGTGCCCGCAACCTGCGTTCCGAGGTCTGTTCCTTTATGGGGATTTGAACTCCTGGGCTGCTGCACATGTGGATATTAGTATATGGTGCACCACTAGGTGGCTTCAGAAGGAGGCAATCCTTATATAGGAACTTTACAGGTAATCCTTCCTTCAGTTCTCTCTCTTATGCAGAGAGAACTGCAGCGAAACCGCTCGTGTCCTGGCTCGGCCAGTGGTGGCCATGTAATGTAATATAGGACTCAAAACACACTAATTCTGACCACAACCAATACCTGATAATCCTTCCTCAGTTCATCCTCAGTTTGGGTGGCTATGCTCACACCTTTCTGTTCCCATCTCATCCTGAGACTCCTTTACGGCCAGGTTCCCACTTGGCAATTTAATGCAGATTTAAACCAGGGTTATTTTTAATCAGCAGTGAGGTCTGGGTTTTTTGCGTTCCCACTGTTAGCTTATAATGCGAACTTGTAGAAGAGAAGCCCCCTCCCCTTCCCCCTTTCCCCACCAGAACCCCTTCCCCATGCAGTCAGCAACTGTCATACCCTGATTTAATCGGCAGGCAATTCAAATCCCAACTCCTATATAAGCCTGTTTCGGATTCAGATCACAGAGGAGCAGTTTTTGTTCACTGTTTCTACCCCTACTGTAGCACAGCTTCTCATTTTAACAAGGCAGTAGAAGATTAAAGATCACTTTCCCTTCTGGTGTTTTGTGCTAGATCAGTGGTTCAGAGCAGTGCGAAATGGCAGGCAGGAGGGAAGGAAAGAGGGAGGAAGTAGGCTTTTACACAAGAGCCAACACAGGACAGAAGCATCCAAAGTCTCTGTAAAATCAGACACTTTCGTCTGATCTCTTTGTTACATTGTGTTCTGATCTCTTGTTACATGTGTTTTGATCTCTCTTTTAGTTACATTGTGGTCTGATCTCTCATTCTTCACTTCCTCCCTTTTCAGCCAAGCCCAATACCCTTAGCACATAATGGTGAGAACCTGGGGAAAAGGGGTCAGAATCATGGCTTATCATTGGATTGGGGAAAACTGAGGAAAATGCCCCTAAAGAATAGTTCCCTCACCTCAAAACTGCTTAAATTGCTGATTCTTTTGAAACTTTGGGGACGATGAGCACTCAAAATGATTTCAAAGCTTTTTAAATCTTGAATGGGAACACACACCCAGACACATTTTATTCTGCATTATCCACGCTTTATTTTGGATTGTCTAAATAATACAGAATAAGTAAGTGATGTCTGGATGAAGCTTCTGAAGCATGAACTTTGGAGAGGCACGCAGTCATTCTAGTCCAGGTGGATTAAAGATGGACTGAGAACATGAGGGCCACCATACTACCATCCCTAAGGGGCTTCTGAGCTGCTTTATTTGCTATATAAATAAAGCAGAACAGAATTTTACTATAATCTGTACCTTTTGCTTGCAAATCCTCTTTTCTCTTCCTCTTCCTGTGCAATCTTTGGATGTTCTCCATTTCTTTCATGGAAGTCCTTTCATCATTGCAGCTACTGGCCACCTGTGTAAATTTGGAAAAAGAAAAAATGGTTTAGGCAGAGATTTGGGGGTATTTCCGCATTGGCTGTGGAAACCGGATTAACATGTATGACCCATACAAGACCACTCGGTACTTACCTTCCGCACTGGAGACCTCTTCAGTGACCGTTCCTGGAGGCTACTTCCGCATTTCGGCAAGCGAGATCCGTTTCTAAAACGGGTCTTGCTGCCAAAAAACGGATTAAATTGAAGACCTAAAATATTAGGTCTTCAATCCAGTCCCTTTGCCTGGATCTGTGTGGAAGAAGGACGCTTCTGCACATGGCTAGGCGAAGGGATGGATGACCCGGTGGCTGCCATGTTGGGAGGGGCGGAAGTCCCTCTCTCGCATGCCGCACGCTGCCGGAAACACGTGATGACTGGCAGCTGCCTGCTCCAGTCCTGCGGCTCTGGGGGCAGCGTTGGCGGCATGGGAGGCTGGATGCCCTTTGGAATGGGTGCTGTGGCTTCTGCGCAGCACCCAGGTGATCCGGCCGCCTGACCCGGCCTTCTCACACGTGTGTAGATGCGTGAGGGCCCTTCGGATCCATCTGAAATAGGGACAGATCCTCGGGAGGTCGGATCGCTGAGAAACGGCTCTTCGGCGGCAAATGCAGAAGCACCCTTGGATTCATGCGAACTTGTGCTGCATTCACACCTAGATTTTAATCCAGTTTCACTCCACTTTCAGAGTGAGAGAACACACCAATAAAGTGACCAGTCATTTTCTTTCTACTTTATTTAACACGAAGCTGGATTTTCTGACTTAGATTCTGCTGAAAGCAAACAGCTTGGCTCGTTGCTGATGTGATCTCTCACTCTGCAAGTGGACTGAAGCCAGGTTAAAACTTAGGTGTGATTGCACCCATGATTAAGAAAAAGTGTCTCAAAAGCAGCTTAGGATTGTAGAATCCATAGGCACATTAAAGTCACATTAAAATCCAGAAAACACACTTCCAAAATGTATTTTCTGGCTATTAATGTGAGTTGTAAGTGGGATGGGAACACTAGAGTCCACTTGCTGCTTTTGAGCTGCTTAAAAAAAAACGTGCAAATGCAGCTTATAGTATCACATGGAAAATGTCTTCTGTTCTCATTCTGTATCAGGTCTGAAATAATCATTTCTCCATTAATGGCATTTCTGAACCACAGAATTCTTAAATTCTGGCTAAATGTCCGTCACACTTCCCCCACTGAAAATTACTGCTGTTTTTAACAATTCTTGTACTTTTAACACTGCATTTTTAAACTTGTTTTGATATTGTTTTTATACGTCTGTTTTTTAAATGCTGTAAGCCGCCCAGAGACTCTCGGGTATGGGGCGGCATATAAATGTAAATATAAATAAATAAATATAAATAAATAAATTCTGAGCAGTCCACAGGATGCTCTGGTGTTGTACCAGAAAGTGGCAGTCACATCCTGAGCCTTTTGTAAAAAAAAGAAAAGAAAAAAGAGATGGATATTCAAGAGGAAATATACCTCACTGTCCGATGTATCAGGCTCATCAGATCCTCCATTGATGGACTGTGAATCTTCATTGTCTAACGGAAAGGAAAGTTTTTGAAGAAGGGTCATCTAGCAGAAGATATTGGAAAAGGGTCTAGTCTTCTGCACATACGGTACTAAACAACATAACAGAGAGAGGGATTTTCTTCTCATATTCTAGAACAGGCATGTCAAAGATACGGCCCGTGGGCCGGATGCGGCCCGCGGGCTGTACTAATACGGCCCGCGGCCGCCGCCCACCGCTGCTGTCCTCCTTGGACGCGAAGGAGGCGAGGTGAGGCGAGGCGAGCACGTGCGCGGCGGGACACTCCACTGCCCGAGTGCGTGGGCGCCGCCATAGACAGCCAGCACCTCCTCTGTGCCCTAGCCACGCCCCCAGCCCTCCTCTGTGCCCTAGTCACGCCCCTGGCCATGCCCCCTGGCCCTGACAGTACTTTTTTTTTTAATTCGGCCCTCTGCAAAATTGAGTTTGACACCTCTGTTCTAGAACCTCTTTTAACTGCTTAGCTAAACCAGGTAAGTTATACTAAAAATATATTAAGGAAATTTTAAAAAGTTTTCTGAGCCTATAAAGAATGTTTAATGATTGGTTCCAGGTGCCAAAGTTAGATGGACTTTGGTGCCTGGTTAAAACTCATCTCTTCACCCAGGCTTTGGATGCGTAGCTCCTTCCTAATGCGTCCTTGTGGTATGAGTGTGTTAAAGTGGTATTCTAATTAATTTTGTACATATTAATGTTTTGTTATTTTACAGAATGTTATGGCCTGCCCTGAGACCAGAGGGTGAAGGGTACAGTACAAATGTTTAGGAAAAATGCTATTTCCTGTCAGTGTCTTTCTGAAAAGTTGTTTTACCTGGATATTCCATTTCTTCCTTCTGTAGTCCACAAGGCATTGTTGTCTCTGAATCAGTACCACAAAAATCTGACTTGGAGTTGAGATTTTTTTGGAGTGAAGAGTCCTGAAAGAGTTGTAATATACTTTGGAGTCAGAAACTTTACAGGTAGACCTGAACTCTAAAGATTCCACTTAATGCCTGGATTCATTTGACCAATTTATTCTTTTCTAATGAAAGAGAGAAAGTCTTAACCAAAACACACTTCCCAAGCACCTGCTGATAGACTGCTGCTGCGTCTGCACCGGGTACAGCCTAGCTAGTCTAGGCGGACAAAATGGCCGCAGTCTGGCTCAGGGAGACATGCAGGAGGGCATATACCTGCATGGGCCACAATAGAAGGGGAAGCCATTTTGGCAGCTCAGTCAATTTGTGCTTTCCAAATGGGTTGCCCTAGGGCCACCAGGCCTGGAGCAAAACTAATGTGAGTATTGTTTAGTGGTGCTAGGGCTGTCCCTAGAACAAACTGTCCAAGTGCAGACTGCCTGGTTCTGGGCCAGGTAGACTGCGACAGCCTGGAACCACTCCAGTCAGGGAGGTTCCTTCTGGACTGCTCCAGTCCATGCACACGTGGAAGTGGCTAGGGTCTCAGCTCCATTTCATGGACGAACAAAAGTGCCTTGCCTTCAGCGAAACCGTTGCTTATTTATCCCAGTTATATCTACTTGGTAGGACTGGAGTTCTTTAGAGCAGTGGTTCCCAAAGTTGTCTGGGCTACGACCCATCTAATATAAGTTTACCAACCCGGGACCCACCTCTAGGAAATTTAACCATTACCAATATGAATCAAGGACTTTTCAAATAACAAAGTTTTAATACAATTTTTTTATTACTTAATTCTACAGGCAGGGCCCACTCAATATTCGCTCGCGACCCACCAGTGGGTCCTGACCCATAGTTTGGGAAACCCTGCTTTAGAGGAAGCTCCTTCTAATTCACCCATCTCAGTATTTTCTCTACCTTAATGTTTTCCCTTTGTGATGCCAATGTCAAAATAAGCTTGGGTCTTGGGGGAGAGTAGAGTCTGTTTGGAGGGCCATGTCAGCGAGGGCTATGGCAGCTGGATATCTCCCGGAAAGAGATTTCTTACCAGAGATGTTGCCGGGTCCACCTTGACTTTCACCATGAGAGGATCTGGCTCTTTGGTTCCATGGAGATGCATGTTTGCAGGATGCCAGTTGGGCAGACTGTTTCTTTGAAGCGCTTGGTCTTCAGTCTGTTTCATTCCTGGACTTCTAGCCTCCTTCTGCATAGGAGATCGTTGCCAGTTATCTGACTTCAAGTTCTCTCTTCCTCTGCCATAATCAGATAGGTCCAGTGGTACTTCTATTGTATAATCTTTTGCAACCTCAGTTTTCTCTGCTTGCTCCAGTTCCTCCTTGTTGATCAAGAGGAATTTCCTTAAGGGGCCATCAATAGACTCTTCCAAATAGGATCTCTCTCTTTTGCATTCCTTGCCAGCCTTCAGAGATGGTGAAAGTGATTGTCTTTGACAATGATCTTCTGGACTGTTTTTTATTTTGGCCTTACCTTCATGATGATACTGTTGGGCCAATAAATAATGGAGTTTCTCCTGCTGATGGAGAAATTGGAGTCTGCTCTCCAAATGTCGGTCCTTCACGTATACCACAGCACCTGGGAATCCTAAGAAGGCAGGCTGGTCTTCCCATTCATCTTGTGATGGAGGCCTGCATCCTATCTCTTTGGCCATTAAGAGGGAGTGAGGGAATTCGCTTTCCTTGCTACTGGAGTTATTCTGGACCCCAAGGTGATGCAAGGCAAAATGCTGGCTGAGGAAATTAAGTTGCTCCTTCTGGGTGGCAAACTTCAGAGTCTCATACGAAGAAGCAATTTCGTGGTAATCCGGTTTGCTGGCTCTTAAGTAACTGAAACAAAGATTGTTTGTCAACATCATGCCAAAACCTGTGAGGAGTCTCAAACAGCTTGGGCAATATTCCAAACTGCTTTCATCTATATCCTGTCCTACTCAACACAGATCTCAGGCTGATCTCTTGAGGGATCCGGGCAAGCTCACCTCTGGGGACTAGGGATGCGCATGAATATTCGTAACATTCAAAATTTGGCTGAATTCAGACATTCAAACTCAAATTGAATATTATGATACTAGTATGATAACATTTGAACAAATACAAATGTTTCCAGACATTTGTACGAATAGTTCAAACATTCATTAAGCTGGCGAAACGTATCAGATATGTATCTATTTGTATCTGTTCATATCAGATATGTATCTATTTCTATCAGATACATATCTATTCATATCAAATACTAATTTGTTTGTATCAGATACATATCTGTTCATATCAGATACTGGTTCATATCTGGTATGTATCTATTCATATCTGATATGTATTTGTTCATATCAGATTCATATCTGTCCGTACAAGATCCATATCAAATGCTCATACAAATACATATGAATAGATGCATATGGAATAGAATTTTACCACATTTGAATGTGATCTATTCATACAAATATGAATTTTCTAACATTCAATCTGTTTCGAATCAAATGCAATATATATATATATATATTTGTGATCCCTACTGAGGACACAGGCTACATTCACACTGGACAGCTGGGCCATACAGGCAGCCCTTGAGGAACACAGTGACTGCATGACAGATCAGTTTACCAGGAGGTTGTGCTTCCCAAGGACTGGCCTGTCCATATGGGAATAGGCTTTTATACCCTGCTTTTCTTACCCTTAAGGGGTCTCAAAGCAACTGTCAAACCTTCTGTTCTTCTCCTCACAAAAGTCACCCTGTGAGGCTGGTGGGGCTGCAAGAGAGCTGTGACTATCCCAAGGTCACCTAGCTAGCTTCATGGAAGAGTGAGGAATCAAACCCGGTATTCCCAGATAAGAGTCTGGCACTCTAACCACAAGAACAGAAGAGGATCAAGCAATTTTGGTCCCACTCTTAGAGCGCGTCTTCACGGAATGCCTTATATCGTTTTCCCGAAACCGAAATAATTGAACCGGGTCAAAAC
>MTQE01002217.1:4673956-4693417 GCA_014337955.1 Aspidoscelis marmoratus
GTGGAGACCCCCAACCACAGGGGCGGAGCTGCTGGGAGGTGGAAGGGAAGAGCACCGGGAGACTCATCACGACCCCTCTGAAAGGGTAATTTGACCCCCAAAGGGGTCCCGACCCCTAGGTTGAGAACCACTGCTCTAAGGCCATTTGCTGGGATTTGAGAGCAGGAGAAGGTTTGCCCTTGCCTCTGCTTCAGATGCCCATGGGCAATTGGTGGGCCACTTTGTGCAACAGGATGTGGCCTGATCCAGCAGGGCTCCTCCTATCCAAATTACTTCTTTTGGGAACTTCACTGCTTTCCACTCATATGCGATCAGGAGAATTCTCTCAACATTAGACCAAACCATGACTTTTGAAAAAAAGAAGACAAGAGATCTGACAAGGAACAACTTACCTTCTCCAGAACATGTTCTCCCTGCAGAAGGATACTTGGGGAGCTTCTGGTAGTCGGAGAACTTTTCTGTCTTGGGGACTGATCTGAAAAAAGTCACAGATATTTCACTCAGTTCAAAGGCTGCATCCACACAGGCACTTGAGGAAGCAGTCAAGATGGCCAGGCAGGCACCTTTTTGGGTCCCATTCAATTCCCAGGCCTCAACTGACTGCTGTGAAAGTGACCCTTCAATAAACTGGAGGTGTATCTGGATGGGACAAAAGTAGCACCATTAAAGCATTCCTATGGCGGAGTCACCACGTATCGTAGGTAGGTCCACCATAGTCCCACTTTGTAATCCCTACAAAGTGCTAGAAGCTACTGCTGGAAAACCCAGCAGAGATGGGTTTTTTTTTTCCAAGTCATAGTGCTATTTTTATTTATTATTCTTTGTATTTCTATCCCACACTATACCTAAAGGTTTCAGGGCGGGGAACAAAATTTAAAATCCGCATATTAAAACAATAACAGTATATATTAAAACAACAGTGTCTGCAATTGGGAAGAGAAAAGTGTTTCTCCCTTTAACGGAAGGCCAGGGGAAAGAGGTGCATCTTCACTGCCTTCCTAAACATGTACAGTGAAAGTGATGCACTTCAAGGGAAGACTATTCCACAGCCTAGGGGCCATCACTGAGAAGGCTCTTTCCTGGGTGCCTGTCCCCCTTGCTGCTGAGGGTAGTGGGACAACCAGAAGGGCCTCCCCTCCAGATCTTAAGGCATGGGCAGGTTGATATGGGAGTAGGCGTTCCTTCAGATATTTGGGGCCCAAGTCATTCAGGGCCTTATACGCTAAAGTTAACACCTTAATTTGGGCTCGGTAGTGAATTGGCAGCCAGTGCAACTCTTTTAAGATTGGCGTGATGTGCATCCAGCCAGCTGTCCCAGTCAGCAACCTGGCAGCTGCATTCTGCACTGGCTGCAGCTTCGAAACCGTCTTCAAGGGCAGCTCCATGTAGTAGTCCAATATCGGGGATGCCAGGGGTATGTCTGCCATTACCAATAATTTTGGGTTTCATCTTGCAGTCAAGGTTTGGTAAGCCTTGAGGTGGGTGATCTTTGGATGAAGCCAGGACTATGAACAAGGAGATCTTTCCAGCTCATAATCTACCTCTATCAGCAAAATGACGTGGTCTATAGTGCTGGGACTTCAACACACCTTGCTGACTTGTAGAGGGAGTAGAGAACCCATCAAGGACCTGTAGCAGAGGCCTGCAGCCTAGCACTGACTGGTGGATCTTTCCTGTTGTGTCAAGTCTAAGGCCCTCTCTGGCAAGGCTTATGTTTCAGAGAAATTTCTCCAACTCACATTGCCAGGATCAGAGCTGGGCATGTCTGGCCAAATGATGGGAATGTTTGACCCCTCCCACCTCTGCCACATAGGCACCAGAACATCCACCATGAAGGAAGAAGGGCTTTCTCACCCTGGAGATACTTGCCTCCTTTTGGCAAATGGCCAAGTGGTTCATGAAACTCGTCTTCTGTCTCTTGGTTTGGGGTTTTCTCACAACTGGGTTTTCGGTTCTGCGTGGACAGCGGGGGTAATGGTGAGTTAGGGGTGGAGTTCCCATCCCTTGAGAGCCCTTTGAGTGATTTTTGTCTGTCCCTGTGGTAACACAAAATGAATGAATGAATGAATAGAAAGAAGAAAGCAGCACAAGGGCACTGCTCTGTGGTCATGTCCCCATGTACTATATAGTCTGAATCGAATCCGAATTTGGTAAGGACCACCCCCATGCAAAACTCTTTCCGGACTTTATGCGGACCAAATAGCCCCAATCCATGCTAAATTTAGTCCTGTAGAAAACTGTTCTTGGCATAGTTTTGGAGCCGACTCAGAATCATTTTGAGAGCCGAGTCCACGTATGGGGATGGTCCCAGACTATTTGGGGAGATCGACTCTGGCGTCATTAGGAGGTGGGTTTAGCGAATATTGCAATAAAATGGTAGAATTAGGCAACTAAAATTAGAGAAGTCTCTTGCCAGTAATATGCGCAATAAATGCACAGTTCCAAATATATACAAATAGTAATTTGGTAAACTTATGCATATTTACCAGGGCATATGAAACCTCTAACAGCGATGAAAGCTTCTCCCATCTACAGTTATTTCTGCTCTGGAGTTTGCAGAAACTGTGTCAAGCAGATCAGAAACTATGCAAGGGCACTCCTTAAATTTGCACATTTATGCCCTTCTGTAATTTATATAACCAAGTAGCAATCCACCAACAGACTCGGGGCCTTTTCCCACAAGGGCTTAGAACCGTTCTAAGACCCCATTAGGCACCCAATTAGTACCTGATTGGTACCAATCGGGAAGGCCCTGTCCCCACTTGGACCCCATTGAAGGCCCCATCTTCAAGGCCCTGTCCCCACGAGGGCAGGGGAAATCTGGATTTAATGGGTCCTTCAGGCCCTTAAATCTGCATTTCGTGTGGACCTGATTAAAGGAGTCCACAATGGGGTCTTCAGGCATCTTCAAGACCCGGATCTCTAGGAGGATCCCATCTCAAAGATCTGGATCTTGAAGATCCAGATCTTTGACTGTCCATGGAAAAAGTGGGTAAAGCAGCTTCGGCAATGTATCATGGCAATTGTAATCCAAATTATAATCCAGTTCTTTCTGTACAAAAGTTATTTATTAGGAAGTTTTGTCTCTGTCCCCCACCCCTACCATTATATCATGACAAGAGAAGGGGCTGTGTGATTATATTTTATAATACAAAAATATTTCCCCTCCTCTTTTGTCTGTGGTCCATAAGCTATATTTATGTGAAGCAATAGCTCCACCTTCTGGCTCTTAAAATGTCTTTCTGCAGTATTCACAATAAAAGCATTTCAGCGCTCTTAAGTGCTGCTCAGTTAACTCCAATAATTATTTTGTGCCAATTGCCTAGGGAAAAGTTAACGACTCAGCATGCAAAGACTAAGGTTCAAGCCATTGAATCTTCACCTCCAAATGCATCAAAATCTTGTTCATTTCACTAGCAAAGTGTCATAATAATAGACAAAATGATTATGAAAGAGAGGTGGTGACAGCAACCAACCTGGATAGATTTAAGAAAGAGACGAATTCATGGAGGATAGGTGCATCAGTGGCTACTGAGTGGATGCCCAGGTATTTCTCCAGGCTGGAGAAACAAGCAGGATGCTTCTCAAGGCCATTTGGAGGTAGTCTAGAGCAGGTGAAGGTTTTGCTCTTGCCTTCTCCTTGAGATGCCCAGAAGGAATGGGTAGTTCACTGTGTGAGACAGGATGTTGAACTAGGGGTTTTTCCCCCTACTTACCTCCCATAATCCGGATCTAAGATGATCTGGATCTAAGAAATGGGTCCTTCAACTAATCTGGATTTAGAAGATCCGAATCTAAGGAAGTACCTGATGCATCTCCATGGGCAGTGTAGCACCCAGTATCAATGGGAGCTAGGCAAGTTCGCAGTGGGAACACCAGAGCACCCATGTGGAGCATCTGTCTGTACCCAAGTGGGAGATGTCTGTCACACCATGTTTTGGGGGGTTGACACATCTAATCCAGATTTGATGCTTGAAGACTGTATTGTAGACCCCTTTAATGTGGTCCACAGGAAATCCGGAATATAGGTCCCGAAGGACCCATTTAATCCGGATTTCCCTAGTACAGGTCTGAACAAATGGGGTTCTAATGGGGTCTTCAGTGGAAATGAGGTCTTCCTGCTCTGAGCCTAATGGGTCCTTAATGGGTCCCTAATGGGTTCTTAATGGGTACTTAGTGCTAGTGGAAAAAAACCCTTGATGGGTTGTGGCCTGACCCTGCAGGGCTCTTCTTATGTGGCGTGTGATATGCCCCAGGGTGGACAGTATCCTTCTCTGAAGCAGTTGTGTGTTATTGATTTGGACTGGTTGCTGCATGCCAACTTGGAGGCAACACCAATGCTAGTATGGTATGTCCAACAGTTGCAGATGGCTGAAAATTGATTCTACAACAGGGGCATCAACAACCTCCAGGCTAATTCGTCAGACTTTTAAATGGCCTTCTTGACAGCGAGGCGGAGATGTTGGACCCAAAGGAGTCCAACCATCAAGTCATAAATTTCCAGGACCTCCTGGCATGAAGCAGAATTGCAGGTACCAGCATTGTCAGAGAAGAATCTTCTGAATGAACTCCAGCCACCAAAGCTGGTCACTGGATTCTCTTGGGCGTAAAGGAATACAGAAGTGTTTTCTTCTCCATTTGGCTTGCTTGAGCAACAAGGGGCCTGTTCACATTCACCTTATCAGAGCAGTTGTGGATGCTCCAGAGGAGGTCCATCATCCTTGACCTTCCTCCAGCTACTCTCATCTTCCATAAAAACCTGCCCACAGCTTCACCATGAGGTGCTGGTTAGCTCCTGATTTCAGCAATCACACTCTCTCCCAGGTGTGAACACTGTGATGGGGCAGATGCAGCTGTGCAATTCTGCAACACGTCACGATCACCATGGCAATGGCCATACACATGACAGATGTTGCTGTGGTGCTCTGGATGGTCTGGGCTGGACCATCCACACTTGAAATGCTGGAGGTCCAATTGGGGTGTACACCAGTACTTGAAGTGTGGATGGCTCCCTCTGCCCTTGATCTTTGATTCACTGGAATGGGACTTCAGCTTTATTTTGTCTTGCATGCCTGATTTCGCTCCCTGGCCTGTTCTGAGGATTCTCCCCCAGTCTTTCCCTTATTGGTTCCAACTAAACTCTCTCACACTTTCTGTCCCATAGTTCCCAAGTTGTCTTGAATCCCAAAATTAACAGAACAGTTATGAAAACTTACTCCATCCCACAGATCCGTTTCAGGTCTTCTCTCAGACTCTTGTTTTCTTCTCTCAGCTTATGCATTTCATTAGCTGTAAGAGAAGGGGGGGGGAATCCAATTCTGTATTAGGTGAAAAGGGATCTACATACATCCAAGGCAGCATACGCATGGTTCATAGACCATGAAACCAGCATACCCTTGACCAAACATTAGTTTTACAAAAGTTTCATGTTGTATTTATGAATTCCTAACAGTGACTTTTCAATTGGTGCAGGGCTTCAAAAAGCTCACCGGTGCAACTCTTCAGTCAAGATGTAAAAACTCTTATTTTATGGACAGACAAGAGGGTCTGAGAGGTAGAGAAAAACTTAAGGCCATGGTCACACTTGCAAGGACTCTGCTTGCCTGAAGAAGAAGAAGAAGAAGAAGAAGAAGAAGAAGAAGAAGAAGAAGAAGAAGAAGAAGAAGAAGAAGAAGAAGAAGAAGAAGAAGAAGAAGAAGAAGAAGAAGAAGAAGAAGAAGAAGAAGAAGAAGAAGAAGAAGAAGAAGAAGAAGAAGAAGAAGAAGAAGAAGAAGAGTTGGCTTTTCTACCTTGCTTTTCTCACCTTTTTAAGGGGACTCAAAGTGGCTGACAAAGTTTTTCTATTCTTCTCCCCACAACAGACACCCTGTGAGGTAGATGGGTTTGTGAGAGCTCAGAAGAGAGCTGTGACTAGCCCAGGGTCACCCAGCTGGCTTCATGGGGGACGGGGGAATTGAACCCAGTATTCCCAGATAGGAGTCCAGCTCTCTAACCACTAGTCCAAACTGGCTCACCTTGGGAATCAGACAGTAAAGCGTGTTTCTGATTTTTCTGAGGACTTTCCTGGCGGGAAAGAGACAATTCTGTAACTGGATAGCCTCAGCGCTGAGTCTGTTTCAGCCAGAAATGGAACCAGAGCCAGGCAAAGATCTGCCGCTGCCGCCATCAAGTTGACCCCTTTGCTTGGCAAAAAGTAAGCTTCAGTGTGGCAGTGGCCACTGTCTCTGCCCCTTGCCCTCCTGAAACACCCCCACTGCATCACCCCCCAGTGCACAGACCCTTGGGAACATGGACACCTTTCCCCCCTTAGTGAGGACCTAGATGATCCCTGCTCACTAGCTTTTATCAAGTAAGATTTGTATGAATGAATAGAGCCCCCAGCCCCTTTGCTTTCCTGCAGCACTCTCCCATTCTGCTGCCCACCCACCCAGCAAGCAAACCCATCCTCCATCACCCCCCTGTCCAGCTACACCGTCCCTCCATCACATCAAAACTCCTTATGCCTCCCTGCTAGCTGAAGTCTACCTTTTGCCAATGGAGGCAGCAGCAAGTAAGTGGGTCCAAGCTGTTGCAGGCCAAAAACAACCTTGCTATGGCTTGTTTCTTTGTCTGTCCCTGAGATGGACTAAGAGAATATGGTGTGACTGTCGCCTGGGTGTATGAAGGCTGCATACAGACATCCATGGAGATTGCCTGGGGGGAGGGCAAGGGCAAGGAAGTTGCACCCAGAGCAATGCATCTGTATGTCTCCCACGCCTGACCCCCTGATGTTGCCCTGAGTTGAAAGACCAGGCCCATGGTCACACCTTGCTGAAATAGTCCATCTTATTAAGAATCAGGACTCAAGATACACTAACTCTGCTCATACCCAATACCTGATCATCCTTCCTCAGTTCATCCTCAGTTTGGGTCGCTCTGCTCAGACCTTTCTGTTCCTGTCCTGAGACTTTTTTAGATCTCCACCCCTTTCCCAAGTTGGCATAAGTGAGCTATTTGGATGGCTTTCTGGGATGATGGAGGTGTCCCTGGAGTAACTCCCACCCTTAGGTAACCTTGATGGAGGATAAGTCTGCATGTACTTCATCAGCTAAGGAGGTGGTGACATGTGGAAGGGCCTTCTTGGTGATAGCCCCACGCTACAGAACAGTCTCATGTCAGAGATTAGGGGTGTGCACAAATGCAATTTTTGAATTCAATTCATAATGAATTGAATATTCGAAAATCTGAATGTATCTGAATAATGTATGGATAATTCAGACATTCGTATCTGTATGGGTACATACACATCTCGTACGCAGCTGATTCATGTAGGAAAGTCCGAATTCATCTGAATTCATCCGAATAATGAATATTTCAAATATTCGTGCACATCCTTATCAGAGATGCATCGGGCACCCTCTTCGCATATATTGAGACAACTGGTGAAGACGCATTCCCTCTCCATGCAAGCACTGTTGATATTTTGATAATCTATCTTACCTGTTTTTATAATGATTTTAATGCAACCTGCCCTGAGACCTTTGTTTATAGGGCAGGATAGAAACATAAATAAATAAGTAATAAACCTGGAGCAGAGGCATAGCTTGAAGTGGAAAAAAAATGCAGGCAGGATACATGATTTCCAGTTCTTGCTTAGCCGTGAAGCTTACTACTTGAAATAGTTTTGAAGGCAGATAAGTCTGTGTCTTTACTCAATGGAAAGACATAGATTTCAGGGCCAATGTAATCTTGCAGGGTAAGCAGGCATGGACATTACAGCCAGTTTGTGAAAGGGACTGAGTTGCGGACCTTCCATTTTATTTGTAGTCCACACGGACCTATAAAATGCATGTTTCAAATCTGTAACAACAGAGGTGGCACAATGAATGATATGACAATAAAGACTAACAGTTTAATAACTATCTTCTGGCCTTTATGGCTGCTGAGGGAAACTTGGCCATAGTTAAGGTTACAATGGGGTTTGTATCTTCTAATAGAAACCTGACCATATCACCACTCGGATTCCCTGGAAAATGTTGAATGAATGATGGGTCAAGTTAGTTCTTTGTGCTGTCTTTTATAAAAGGAGCATTGCAATATATATGTTTGATGAATGTGAGCTCTTGTTTGCAATTATGCACAGCTAAAGGTGCCACCAAGAGGAAACGAGGAAGGAAATCCCAGTTAGCCCTCATCTGGAAGCCTAATTGAGGTCATGTGGTGTAGTTGTTCCTCTTGAGTGCTGTTATGCATAATTGTGGTTGACGGATAAATTTGTGCCCCATTTTATACGTCACCAGAAATAAGTTAAATGTGCTTACTGGAATGAAAGATGACTTCCAATAGTGACTTTGCTAGCTTGAATTGCTCCTAGGGCCTGGTCATACGTGAGTTTTAGGATGACCTGAGTTTTCCTGCAGGGCATGTTGTCAGATTAAAATAAGCTAATCTGAATTCTAAGCCGGACTACTGCGTTTAGTCCGTCCTAAAATGGAGTCCCCTTTAAACAGCACTGACACGGACTGAGGCCGGCCTGGAATTCCACTCCAGCTTCCACTTCGTCATGTTTGGGTGGTGGGACAGCCTAAAGGAGGCAGAACTGTGTTGTGGTGGGTGGCGCCCAGTATTTTCTTTGGCCCATCAGCACATGGCATCTCTGCTTCAGCCAATCGGCATGTGTGGAGTCCATGAGGCACCTCCTGCTCTCCTCAGTTCAGGAGTATGATTCCTCTCTTTAGCATTTTTACACAAATTTATTTTTATTATTTTAAAAAATTATTGCAAGGAGAAGAGAAGCACATAAAAAAGGAAGGGGATGTGTGGAAGTGGGGGAGCAGGCTTTGAAAAGAACTGCAAACGCACACCCTTGCCTCCCTTGAGTGACATGAACAACTTACAATAGGAAACAAGATAGATGTGATGTAACAAAAATGGTGGGGTGCCAAGGGCTCCATGGAGGAACGCTAGGCCGAACTCTCTCTGCAGAAATGCGTGACCAAAGTGGCTCAAGGAGGGGAGGGCCTCTATCAAACCACATCTGACCAGCACTGGTACAAATTCCATTCAAATTCATTAATAGGTTGACCTGGTTCTAGTGATGTGCGGCAGAGAAAATAATTTTTCTCTATTCACCTTTTCTATACCGTGCATAATTTTATATACTTCAATCAGGTCCCCTCTTAAACGCCGTCTCTCCAGACTGAAGAGGCCTAGATGTTGTTTCATAAGGGAGGCATTCCAGCCCCTTAATCATTCTGGTTGCCCTCTTCTGCACCTTTTCCAGTTCCACAATATCCTTTTTGAGGTGTGGTGACTAGAATTGTACACAATATTCCAAATGCATACCATTGCTAGTTTGCATGCTCGTCTGGTATCTGACCTCCTGATTGCATGTTAAGCATCACAAGGAAATAATCTTATTTTTCTGTTCCTAATTGGGAAGTGACTGCTTTTGTACTCCAGTATTTTCCTTAGTCAATGTTTGCCATTGTTCAGTGTGCTCCAGGCATTATAGCTATTCAGGTAAAACATTTGAAGAAGACAGTTTTGCAAAGTTCAACTTAGAAAGACAGGAAAAGGACATAATACTTCGCTTGTGCTTACTCAGGATGAAGATGTGTTGAAGACTCTGGAAATGGGCCTTCCCAAATTCGTGGAGCTTCTTCTTTGCAAGTTCTTGGGTCACCTGGCATCTGTCACAAAGACCAGCTCGCAACCTGACCAAGGATTAGGAAGTGAAGACAAATGTGGCATTATTAGAACAGCCTGACCACCTGGCAAGCATGCATACTATTAGGACCAGATTATGGGATACGTGCTAAGGGGTTTCCACTACCCAGGGTAGAAGAACTTCTTACACGGCAGGGAAGACTGCTCTGTATTTTTGGATGGAATTTTCATAGGGCAGCACAAGGTTCTGTCTGGGCAAATGTGATTCCAGCTTCATTCACATGGGTGAAAGGGAGTAGAAATGTGCACAAATCGGTTAGAAAATCCATATTTGTTTGAATAGATCCCCTTTGAATGTGGTAGGATTCTATTCAGAAGTATTTGTATGAATTCGTATGAATATCCGATACAAATGCATACCTACAGTATCCACGATACTTACGCATTCGTATCGGATACTTATCCTGGATACAGATCCTGGATACAGATCCTATACAAATGCATACACATCAGATATGTACCCTATACCAACACATATGTATCGGATATGTAGCCCCAGTTTAACGAATGCACAAACTATTCATTCATATTTGTATTAATGTAGAAATGTCGTAACTTTTGGTTTGTGTCCGAATGTCCGATAACACTACAAATATTTGTGCCCATCCCTAGAAGTGAGTGGTGGAGGCCCAAGAGGTGTAGGGGGCACCAGGTGCTCACGTGGCTGCTGTGTTGATAGACAGTGGCTGCATGAGGAACTTACCTGGTCTCCACTCTTCCCAGCTGTATTTTCTGACATACTCAAAATGACCAAGCAGTTGAACAACCTCTGGAATGGCAAAAGCATATCGCCATGCTGTTTCTTTGAAACTGGGGAACTTTTGCTCCCTAGTTTTGAAGACAGTGAAGGAATGGGGTGCACAGTGTAAAGATGCTATATGTGCCACCTCTGGGAAAGAAGGAAGGAAGGAAGGAAGGAAGGAAGGAAGGAAGGAAGGAAGGAAGGAAGGAAGGAAGGAAGGAAGGAAGGAAGGAAGGAAGGAAGGAGTCCTGTCTTAAGGTGGTGCATCCCCATACATTAAGAAAAGCAGCTCAGAAGTGGCTTAGAAGTGGTAGCATGCAGGCACTAGCGTTCCTAGCCTACTTCCAATCCACAGTAAAAGTCAACATAATGTTTTTTGGAAGTGCATTTTCTGGTCTTTAATGTGGATTAAGCTTTGAGCATGTAGACACTACCACCTCTAAACTGCTTTTGAACCTTTTTCTTTTTTAATCAGTGTGTGGATTAATCTCTGTTTAATCTCTTTTAAATCTCTGTTTCATGGTAAATTCCTCCAACTAGGGATGTGCACGAATATTCTAAACATTCAAAATCCGATCGAATTCGTTCGAATGTGGACATTAGAACTCGAATTGAATGTCTACACATTCAAATTTAGACATTCAAATGGATTTCGAATTTTCTGAAACATTCGTTAGAATGATTTGAAAGTACAGCTACGTATGTATTACATACATATCTGTACAAATATTACACACATCTGTACGCTTTTGTGCTTATAATATGGGATGAAAACGGGATGCATACGGGATAAATCAGGATGCATATGAAATGCATACAGATAAGTATAACACATACAAATGTTGTCGACATTCGTATCTTTAAATGCGAATCTTACATTTGAACAAATAGATTCGAATGTAATGAATTTGAATCGACTATTTTAGCATTTGGATTTTAAACATTCGAATATAATGTTTTGACATTTGATTTGACTTGAATCCAAATGCAAAAAAACAATTCGTGCACACTCCTAGCTCCAACTGTACATTCTGCAGCAGTTCCCAAGCAATGCAATATTGTTGTACAAATATAGAATTGTATCATCGTTCAGTTCTTCAAGGACAAGGTCTAAAGTATTCATTCCACTGGGATTGGCATTCTAGAAGGGTTTTTTTTTTTACTCTTAAACAAAACTAAAACAAGCCTTTGGAACTTTCTGTACTGGGCAGTAGACCTGACCACAGTCCTCCTAGTCTTCTGCAGTCCACACACTAGCAAAGAATGGTACCTAATCCCATCCTAGTCTGCTGTATCCATACAGTATGGAGTGCAGACAGGACCGGGATGCCCCAAATGGCATCCTGGTCTGGTCTAGCTATAGTCAGAAAGATGAAAAGTAGGAAAGACAAAGGGAACCAACAGGTAAGAATTGGCTCCCGATGTCTGGGACAGCTAGCCGGATGCATATCATGCCGGTCTTGAAATAATTGCATTGGCTGCCAATTCACTACTGAGCCCAATTCAAGGTGCTAACTCTGACTTATAAGGCCCTAAAGGACTTGGGCCCCAAATATGTAAAGGAACGCCTTCTCCCATATTGACTTGCCTGTGTCTTAAGATCTGGAGGGGAGGCCCACCTGGTTGTCCCACCACTTTCAGCAGCTAGGCAGGTGGGCACCCGGGAGAAGACCTTCTCGGTAGTGGCCCCCAGGCTATGGAATGGCCCGCCTGGAGGTGCGTCAGGCCCCTTCTCTGTTGATGTTCAGGAAGGTGGTGAAGATGCACCTCCTCACTCAGGCCTTTGATTAAATGCTGCTTACGTGTCCCACTCTGCAAACACTACTAACTGTTCTTGTATCTTTTTATCACGCTGGATTTTAAATGTTGTGCTAGTTTATTATTTTGATACAGTTTGGATACGTTTGTTTTTAAAAGCTGTTAACCGCCCAGAGACCCTCAGGTGTGGGGCAGGATATAAATATAAATAAATAATAAATAATTTGAGATTTTTATACAGTGCAAATTATTTTTTCTGCACCAGGAGGGATGCCAGATCTCAGCAGGTCTAGTAAGTTTTCCAACTGGGCGACCTGCTATGAGGTCATCAGGAAAGGGCCTTAGCAGTAAAAACATTTGCAATTTATGTTCTGTTTGCAGAGCTTTCCCCAAAGTGCTTTCCACAACATTTGAAGGGATTTTTGTTCATCCTGATTGATGTCACTTGGCTCTGAATTGCATGGGAGTCCAGTTTCTCAAGTTGTCTTCGCAGCCTCACTGGACACAGCCATTCTTTTAAGTTGTCTGTGTACAAACACAGTTTGGAGTAAACTAGCAAAAACGTAATTCAAACAGTTTGCACATTTGAATGCAAGCAGGACATTTCAGCCCACTGAACCTTTGAATGGAAATTTGCATCCAAACTATTGAATAACCTCTTAAAAAATTCTTAAAATCCCTACCATACAATATTTCTCTTCTGATTTTGCTTGACAGTCTTAGGGCATATTACAATTTTCTAGAGACTATAAATGAAAATGATTTAACTAGATGTTGAAAGCTATATAATATTAGTCCCTGGAATCTATTCCAAACTACGGAGCCACCACAGAAAAGGTTGTTGCACATGGTGCCACCCCTTAGGAATTAAAGTGTAATGGAATTAAAAGAAGGCCCTCCCCCAGATATTCTTAATTTCTGGGCAAGTCTGCATGGGAATGTGGACTGGATCCCCCCCCCACCCCAATCCCTAAGAACATGGGCAAAGAGGCAAGGTCTGCTCCAACTTAGGGTGCGTCCCCATGCATGTTTTGGTCTGCCAAACTGTTCAACTGCCGCCAAACCTCGTAGCAACTTAAAAAAAAAATTATTATTATTTCTGTTTGGTCCCGCTAAAGAGGGGCGGAGTCAGCATTTGCAGTGGGTGGTACAGGGGTGGGGTGACGTCAATCTGGCTTCCAATGTGGGGAGCGGGGCAGAGAGGAGATGGCACTGCTCCCCTGTGCCAGGGTTTGGCGTGGTTTGCATGGGGACCGCACCCACCCCGTGTTGCCGGGAATGGCATGGGGAAGGTTAACATCCATTCTCAGACCTGCGCCCGGTCACATGCGTGCCCAATCAAAGCCAAACAGCTTGCATGGGGACGCGTCCTTAGCATATCAATGCTGGTCAGGCTTTCTGAACAAAGCACTGGGTTGGACCGGTTGCTGAGTAATCCTTCCCTAAATATGTTCATTTATCTACAGACTGACTAGTTGAATAGAGATATTGATGTCTGTCTGTGTCACACTTTGTCACGATAGTGTGTTGATTGAACACAAACACAGAAAAGGATAAGAAGTCTTGACAAAAGGGTAACAGTAGCAAAAGTCCACTATCTCTAGCCTTTGCACTGATATAGATTTTTTGTTAAATCAAAAGGTGAGCAGATAAATCTGACTGCGTTCATAAATAGTAAAAAAGGTGGTTCTGAGAAGGCTTTGAGAATGTTTGCAAGTGGGATTATTCATACATCATTCTATCCCTTTCCCTCCCATGACAGTTCAAGGCTAGAGAAGGTGGATTAGAGATGGGATGAGAACACAAGGGCCAGACGCCATCTTCTTTAAGGTGCTTTTGAGAAGCATGTTTATGTGTGCTGCTTCAGAACAATTGTAGGTAACTAAGGCTGTGTTCAGACATAACAAAAGGGGTGCTGCAGACACAGTAGTGTGTGTCCCTCATGTTCTCAAGCCTCCTTTAATCCATGTGCGGGTAGCTGACCAATCAGAGCTGGCAGGGCATGCAGGCCACTTCGGAACCTGGCAGCCATGAGGTAAGTGCCTCGCGTGCGTAGGCCCATGCCTGGGAGTGGATGTGTGGGTGCCCAGGGTGTGGGTTCCTACGGGCTGTAGGGGACCTGATCTGGTCCCCTAGAACCCGCAGGATCCCAGCGAAGGGACTGGACAGGCCTGCCCAATGGGGGCAGCCAGGGGCGAGGCCCACAGCTGTCAGGGTAGGAGAGTGCAAATGCTCTCTCTCCTGAACAGCTGCAGGATGGCTGTGAATGCCCTGGGAAGCGAGCCCAGAGCATCCTACACGTGTTCCATTCGCCCTCGTGTGAAATGGCCTCAGATTAACAGTCGACCTCTTTAATAGTGTCTTCTGCTGTGAAGACCGGATCAGAGGTTGCACATCTGCACACATAGCAGAGCAAAGGGATCCAGGGGTGGGCTTAGAAGCCGCCATTTACAGCGGGGCGACTCTGGTTCTGCTCCTCAACACACACGCTACTGAGGCCTGCATGTCCTTCATAGCAGTCTACAGAGCTGAGTGCAAGCTTTGTAGCAGCTACATAAGCAGCTATGAAGCTGTGTCTCTCAACCACGGCCACTGTACATAAGAACATAAGAACATAAGAGAAGCCTTGCTGGATCAGGCCACAGCCCATCTAGTCCAGCATCCTGTCGCACACAGTGGCCCACCAAATGCTCACGGGCATCTCAAGCAGAGACAAGGACAAACCTTCTCCTGCTCTTGAGTCCCAGCAGATGGCCTTAGAAGCGCCCCAGTTCCTCCCCCCCCTAACTGGAAGTTGACCCCTGACTGACAGGTATGTGGGTCAATCGCACCGCACCACCAGAGACCTTCCTGCTCGGGGCTAATTGGGCCTGATCAAAGCCTCAGGATGGGCATTACAGCATCCGCACGCCAGCCCTCTTTAGCACCCGTTGCAATCGGGTGCTAGACAGGGCTATGAGTTTGCACCTTCACATGCAGGCCACCTTGTTAGGATTAACTCTCAGAGGAATGAATAAATTGGACTTACCTGTTCTCTAACATTTTCACATTTTCTTTAAGGACTTTCTGTTGTTCTCGTAGTTGGTGATTTTTTGCAAACAGCTCTTCAATTCTCTGGGTATCTCTAATGCAGGAGAGGAAGGAGGGCAATTGAAAAATAAAATAAAATAAAAGCTCAAGTGGATTTCGCTGCCTAATTGTTGCAGAAGGAACATTGGCAAAAGTAAAACAAAAATCAGTTTAAAAGTATGGGGGAAATTATTTATATAAAAAAATCAGAAGGGAACAAAACAGCTGAAAACTAATAGAGCAGAAATGATAAACATCTTCACTTTCTTAAAAAAAGAAAAGAACAGTCAATAATTCAATATTCAATGCCATTTTTGCCCTTTTGTCTTTTCAAAAAAGAGCAGATATTGCTAGAACTTACTGTTGTTGTATTTAAAAAAACGTTTCGTTACCTGTCCTGTGACCATCTGATGAAGAGCAGATTTAAAAGGCAATTAAATTGGAAAGACTGCCTCACTTTGCCGACTACCCTGGAGTTTGAGAACATTCTGAGCTGGTTTTCTCATGTTTCCACCTGTCTAAGATGCTGCTGGAACAGGTGTTTGGCCAGCAGGTCTCGTTCCACGCTAGCACCAGCCATACAGAATAAACTTCTAGCTGATGCAAGGTAAGCTCCCTCCTGGGGCATTTGTCAGAAAACAGCTAAAAATCTTTTCTGTTCACCCTGTCCTTCCCCTCTGGATGACCCCCTTTCTTATGTTTCACACATTTTATTGCATGTTTTAAGTGTTCCTAAATTCTGCAAGTTGCCGGAAAGGCTGTGGAACAACACCATGGGACCACAAGCAGATATCAGGCAGTCAATAAATGAATAAATATATACAGGCAAAAAGACTGCCAGAAAAGGCTCGCAGAGCATCCATTTTGGAAAAAAAAAAAGCTTAAATATCAAAAGTGATTCTTTTGTAACTTCTGTTAACTTTGGCCATCTCCACAATTGCACTACTTGGCCCTTGCAAACTAACTAACTAACTACAGATACGGAACAGCCTTAGTGGAAACATCAAGTAAAAGCTTTCCTCAGAATCACCTGGTGTAACATGAAAATCTGTCATCTTCTCAGAAAGGATTTCTCTACTTTTTGAACTCTGTCAGAGGCCATTCCATTTCTGGCAAAACACATTACTTTGAATACAGCTGCTGACAAAAAACACTGCAGATGTTTACAAAGTCTTTTTCTCAATGAGTGTAGTAGACATGGAAAATGAGTGCTTTGCAGATAATGCAGCATCCATACAGGTGCCTAGGTTCCCCAGGGAAAAAAAGGTATTCCAGAAACTAGGTGTCAAGGCAACAACAACAACAACACGGATGGATGGATAGATGGATGGATGGATGGATGGATGGATGGATGGATGGATGGATGGATGGATGGATAGAGTTTTGATATAGTTTTTATGTTTTATTTTAAAGGTTGTTATAAATATAGGCAGGCAGGCAGGCAGGCAGAAAGATACATACATACATACATACATACATACATACATACATACATACATACATACATACATACATACATACATACATACATACATACATACATACATACATACATACATACATACATACATGCATGCATGCATACATGCATACATGCATGCATACATACATACATACATAAGGAAATGGAGACTCAAGAAGGAGGGGAAAAGAAGAATGAATCCAGGCAAGGAAGAAGTAGGGGATAATGGCGCCACCCCTCAACCTGCCCACAATATCCCCCACCGAGATTATTCCCCTTTACTGGACTTACTCACCGACATCGGTCATTGGTTATCTCATTCAGTTTTGTTTGTAGGCCTATAAGAATTCAAGAATGCCTGGGTGAAGATGTTGGATCCTTGCGGGCACATCACATAATACAGTTAAGGTCTCACCGTTAATGCAACCCCCCCCCCCAACTGTTAACCTTGATTATACAAAGAAAAAGAAACGTGACCTTCTAAATGTTCTCTCCATGGCTGTGGCCACACCTTCACTTTAAACCTTCTTCAGTCCATCTTCTGATCCCAATGCTCACACCTTTTCATTTGTATGCATTTTATTTGTGGATTTTCCACCCTCCATTTAGATTTTCCACAAATAAAATGGATGGATATGAAAAGGTGTGAGCATTGTGAACAGATGAACTGAAGAAGGTTTAAAGTGAAGGTGTGACCATGGCCCATGAGTGCAGGCAGCTTCAAGTCCAGAGGAGCTTCTACTGTAGTGGACTGAGGTAGCAATTGGGAAGGCAGAGATGTGTGAGGCAGAGATAAGGTTCATAAGGCCTCTCAAGCCAGCGACACCCCTAACTTGAGCTTCCTTTAACTCACTTCTCACTCCTTGGAGGCCCCTCCTGACCTCTCCCAGAGATAGGAGACCATGGGGCTGGGCATTGTCATGTTGTGTTCTCCAGGCCCTGCTGAGCTTGTTTTGTTTCTCAGTGTTGCTGATATTGCACTGGGCTCTGTGATGAGGAGCCTTTTGCACTTCAGCCCAAAGCATCCTTCACTGGCCAAGGTGCGAATGGTCAACCCATTCCCTGCATGTACCAGCCGGTACTGGTACTGCTGGGGATGGACGTCCCACCCGTGGTCTGCTGCCATTGGATGGGGAGGGCAGTCCAATCCGGGCAGTCCAATCCAGGGGTCGGGATTGGCCCGGCCCGGTGGTGTGTTGAGGTGCCACAGCCCCC
This sequence comes from Aspidoscelis marmoratus, assembly GCA_014337955.1. Classification (NCBI taxonomy): domain Eukaryota; kingdom Metazoa; phylum Chordata; class Lepidosauria; order Squamata; family Teiidae; genus Aspidoscelis; species Aspidoscelis marmoratus. The sequence goes on from MTQE01002217.1 coordinate 4,691,911, forward strand.
CTGTGCCATGCTCACCTCTCCAGGTGTTCAGGTAGGCCTGGGGTTAAATTTGGGGAAGACCTGGAGCATGATTTGGTGCTCCACACCTTGGATGCAATTATGGTATAGGCAGGGACGCTACTAGGAGAAAATGGCCTACTGCAAATACGTATGGTCTGTCCCAGAGCTGTCCTAATTGCATGCCTAAGTGCGAATAGGCCTGAGGTCTCCACCCCCCCCCCATCTCCAGCAAAGCCCTTGGCCATCCCTGTGGGAAAGCCATACAAAGGGTGCAGAACTGCTATAGACAACAACCTCATGTGCTGCATGAAGCAGAGGCTTAACTGATGGCTGCCTTGCTCCACCCAAAGACAGCTGCCACTCAACTAAGAGCTGCTAAACTGTGAGCCAGTATGGTCTAGTGGTTAGGGAGCCAGAATCTTATCTGGGAATACAGCTTGAATTCTGCCCTTCCCCATGAAGTCAGCTGGGTGACCTTGGGCTAGTCACAGCTCTCTTCTGAGCTCTCACAGCCCCACCCACCTCACAGGAGGTCTGGTGTGGGGAGAAGAATGGAAAAGCTTTGTCGGCCACTTTGAGTCCCCTTAAATGAGTGAGAAAAGCAGGGTAGAAAAGCCAACTCTTCTTCTTCTCTTGAGGAGACATACAATATTGACAGGCAATAGATGTCCAGCCTTAGCCTATTAGAAGCTGAAAAGTCTCTATACCCAAAATACAACCAACGAAGTACCCTAAAGTTAGAGGGATTGTAAGTTAACAATATATTAAAAATGAGTTTTACAATATTTGATAGATACCAATTAAAAACCAATAACAAACTACATTAAAACAAATTTAAAAATACTAAGTCAATCAGTATCCACTAGGACTATAAATTAAATAATCAGTGTGGATAACAGTCCAACTAAACAATACATCAATTGTTCAGATGCTCATATCAAAGAGCATGGTGCACACCTAGGTGCCCAGGTACGAGGGGATGAAATTGCGTCTTCCCTAGATGTGCCTTATCTGCTGTTTTGTCAAGAACTCACATTGTCAGAAGTGGATACAGGGAAATACCTGGCAATGTGATTGGAAGGAACCCACCCGCTCCCCTAAGCCGCCCCCCATCACCGTGCACAGAGATGTGGCCTATCTCCTTTTAGCTTCTGATCAATTCATTCTTCTGGATCAAGGCTTTTATCTTTTTTAAATCAACACTTTTCTTTTTCATTTATTCGTTTATTTTTCTAAAAGCTTGCTCTAAAATAAACCAAATTTGCTCCCACCTTGAACTTCTTTCTCATGTATTTCCTTCAGTTTGTTCAAAAATTCAGAAAAATTTTCTGCAGCCATGTTCCATGAGCTACCACATCGGTCTTCAGATTTGTGAGGCAGAAAGGAAAAGAGAGAGACTCAGATCACTTTTCTTACACATCCAGTCCGTAGTCTGAAACAGATAATTTAGTAATAATAATACAAAAAAACTGCTGGGTGGATAAAGGATTTCGAGAAGAAATTCTCC
>MTQE01002217.1:4702325-4712452 GCA_014337955.1 Aspidoscelis marmoratus
TTCAACAACATGGATAAGCGACAGAACTTTTGTCAGGCACTGTAAATAACAGTAACTAGCAGCTGCTGAGAAGGGCATCCAGTTCAGTGGCCCTGACAAGATATAGGGAATATAATACCATTATGGCACTGCTATGGTGGGGTTGCCAGACGTTTCTGTGGCAATCCCACCATAGCCCCACTTCCTCCCCCACAGAATGTGCAAAAGGCGACTGCTGGAATGTTTTAAAAAATAATCTGACCCATAGAGGGTGAGATTCTCGGAGGCCCCGTGTGTACACCCTGGGCTGCTGGGACCGGCAAGACTGTGGTGTGTGGATGTGTGATTGGCGCTGGGCCTGCCAGCCCCAGAATTGGGCCGGCGACGACGAGGTAAGGCGGAGGGCGTGAGTGTGGGACTCTCGGGAGGGTGGGGGTGGGAATAGGACTCGCCTTCCCCTGGCCAGAGAATGGCCAATCGCTGCTTCTCTTGCCAAGGGGATGGCAGGGAAGCCGGCTGCTGGACTCGCCCACCTGTCAGAGGCACAGAGCATGCGCTCTGCCTCTCTGACTGCTGGGCAGGCGCCGGCAATCTAGCTTTTTCCTTGCCAGTGCGGAAGCGTTCGCTTCCAAACCAGTTTAAGGGGAAAAGCCAGATGTATGACCTGATTTTTTCAGGTCTTACATCTGGGTAGGATTCGGCGGCAAAACTGGTTTAAGCAACCGATTTTGCGCGCCGATGTGCGGACATCGCGTCCTCAAAGGGACCCTAATTGTGTTCCCTGTGCGGATGCCACGTCCAAATCCTTCCCACATCTGGCTGTAAATCTGTTTTTAGAGTCTGTGCGGAAAGGCCCTAAGATTCCTTGCTTCGTTTCCCCCTGGGGATGTATTTTGGCTGTGCAATTTAATGTGCCACCAAAATGTGTTCTCCATTAGACTACAACAGGGAGGTGTTCACCCTTCCTTGTTCTTCTCTGGGTGTGTCTAGTCACTAATGAGATGTTGGTACACAAGAAAGAAAACAGGGCTGCAAATGTCCAAGCGTCAGTGGCCATTTAGGCCATCTACACCAGGACATACTCCATCCCAATCCAGATGGAATGGCCAAGGAAGTGGGTGGGGCCTCCCTTTCTCCCTCCAGTCTGCAGAAGAGAGGGGGCTGAACAGGACTAGCTCTGTTGTAGGCCATTCCCCAAGTAAGTGGTATTGGATGCCTAGAAACTTCCTCCAGGCTGGAGAGACAGGCAGGATGCCTCTAAAGGCCATTTGTAGGAATTTGAGAGTGGAGGCCTATTCACACAAGGTCTCATGGGACACATGTAGGATGCCCTGGGGCAGAGCATTCGCTCCTCTGGGCGAGTGGTTCCATTCTAGATGCGGTCTGGGTGAGGGAACTTAATTGTGCTTTACACCTGGCCCAGGGCGTTTGTGGCTGTCCCCGGACATTCTGCAGCTGTTAGGAAGGGAGTGCATTTGCATGCTCCCTCCCTGACAGATACAGGTCCAGCCCCAGGCCTCTCCGGATTGGGTCCGGCTGGACCTAGGGGTGGGCAGGCCTGTCCCAGTCCCTTCCTTAGGTTCCTGTGGGTTCTAGGGGATTGGTACTTACCTCATCCTCACTGGGTCCTGAAATGGTGAGCCGGGTGCACCTGTGTGCGCCGTCCCCTCTGATTGGCTAGCTGCAGCTAGCCAAACAGAGCTAGCCAATCCCCTAGAACCCGCAGGAACCCAGGGAAGGGACCGGCAGGCCTGCCCGCTCCTGGGTCGAATTCGACCCAATGGCGGCCAGGTCTAGGAGTGGGGTCCCAACCCCGTACTGGCCTTTTGAGGCTAGGACACACGCGGACGCTTTCCCCATTTCCACGTAGGCAGGGAGTAACGTGTGGAGACGTGTTCCTTACCTGCCTACGTGTGAATGGGGAAAGTGTTCCCGCATGTCTTAGCCTGTTCGGCTGTACTGTGAAAAGGCCTCAGGTGAAGGTTTTGCCCTTGTCTTCTGCTTGGGATACCTGGAAGGAATTGGTGGGACACTCTGTGTGACACAAGATGCTGGACTTGAAGGACTGTGGCACAATTCAGCAGGGTTCCTATTATGTTCTTAACACCTTTGGATAGGGAATTCTGACCTATGAGCAAATTAATACTTCTTTTGCCTACCAAAAAAGAGAAAATTTCCTAACCCTAACCCTAAATTCTGGAAAAGCTGGATCTTCTCAGCAGTGCCTAGCATTTGCAAGCACTTTGGGAAACCTAACAAATTTGTACATGGCACTTCTAACTGGTTACATCACTTCTGACTGCTCCGAAGTTAGTGATCCTGCCATTTCTTCTTCTTTTTTTGATCCACTTACAAACCAACTTGTTATGCAGTGTTTAGTTTGACCATAACTCCATGGGACTGGACTGTGAATGACATACAAATTATCTGATTCTTTTTAGCTCGGAATGTTTAGCAATTTGCCCTTGGACATTGTGTGATAAATATTTGTCTTGCCGTATCTCTCAGTCCCTCTCCCTCCCTCTCACTCAATTTTAGAAATATTAAGATATTGCCAAAACACAATTACCTTTATTCATCCCTTCTATATTGTCTGGCCCATTTCCCATTCTATAAATTGAGATAACGGGTTCATATAATCAATATAAAAGAAACAAATTATCTCTGGAAATGAATAGCAATGACATCCCTATAAACTTTCAACCTCTCCTGAGTGATGCTAGGTCAGAGCTGCTCCATTTTATATAATGATCATGCAAATAAAGAGAATTTATTTATGAGTTCTGGACAGGAAGCAAATAATGAGGCCCTTAATTGAGTTGCCCTTTGTCTTCAGCATTATTTAGGAGAATGGTGTCAGATGGGTCCAATCTGTTACTTCAGAATAACAATTTCAGATGGTTCTGTTTTCCTAAGGACCTAGGCCAAAGTGGCCTTTTCTCCCTAATCCTGCACACAATATAAAAAGGTAACACTTTTCCTAGAAAAACTCTTGTGCAAGTCCTTAGATCTTTCAGGAAGTAACAAAACTGGTAGGGGGAAGAAAGGTCAAAGAGATTCCCAAACAGATTATAATGAGCTTTGAGACCATTTTGAGTGCGCACTGTTCCCAAAGTTTTAAAGGAACCTGCAGTTTCTGAGGATTAAATGTCCCGAAATGTGGATTATATATATTTGGACCAAAAGAGGTCTCGCTGCTGGATTTAGAAATACTCCACTTGATTTAGCAAAATGGGAATATAGGGTTTTTTGGGGGGAGGGAACCATACTTTAGGGGTGTTCCCCTCAGTTTCCCCTAACCCAATGAGAAGACATGATTTCCTCTGCTGTAGTGTCCCCTTCCCTGGGCTTTCCACCATTATGTCAGGCTGGCTGAAAGCGGGGGGGGGGGAAGCAGGTGAAGAAGAAACAGACAGCCTGCAGTAGCTAACACACACACAACAAGGTAACAAGTTCAGACAAACGTAGCAGGGGCGGAGACAGGAGTAAGTGAAAGTGCCTGATTTCAATAAGAGGGACTCCCTGGCAGCAACCAGACTTTAGCACCTTCTGTTGTGGGGTTGCAAAGTGTGTCAGCTTTGTGCAAATGGCTCCCTCCCTCCCTTCCGCGATCGCCTCCCTCCCTGCCATTTTGCGCTGCTCTGATCTACCGATCTAGCATAAAACACCATTATAAGAAGGGAGAGTGATCTTTAATCTTCTACTGCCTTGTTAACACAAGAAGCTGTGCTGCAGTGGGGATAGCTATGTTTTTAGAACTGAAGCAATCGAGTGAACGGATCCTCCTTATGATCTTCTTAGTATTTTTTTAAATTGTTATTTAAAAGGTTTTAAAGCTACCCTTTCCCAAAGCTGTAAGATGGTGCAGAAACAAACCTACACAATTTAAATCTAAAAACCAATCAATAAGAAAGATTCACATCAAATCACCACCAAAGACAATGCTTTCTTAATTAGTCCCCAGTAGCTCAGGTGAACAGGTGTGTTTCCCCAGATGTTGAAATGATGTGAATTCTCAATAGGCAGACTATTCCATAATGTGGGGCCCTCTTCCTACCTACAGTCCTGTGGATCGCTTCTAGTGACCATATAGCCAGAAGGACATCCCCTAATGACCTTAAATGATGCGCAGGTATACACACAAATAAGTGCTCCTTCCAGATCTCTTTGGCCCAAATCATATAGGGCTTTGCACATCAATGTGAAAACCTTTTACTTTGCCAAACCCACCATAATGGATGGCAGTTCATCATGTTCTTAAACGGTTGTCTGCTTTAATATGATCCTTTTTGCATTTTTATTGACTTGCTGCTTTTCACTTTCCTTGTAAGTTTGCCCAGAGTATGTTTGATATTGGGCTGTTTGTAAACACAGTAACACAAAATGTTGATTTAAAATTATGGGGCTTTTTGGTTCAATAATTTATGCCCCTCTTTTCATCAAGGACCCAGCAAGACAAATAGCTGAACAGCTTTACTGATAATGCAGTGGGGAAACCAAGGAGTTAAAGGGGTGAGGAATTGATCTAGAACACAGTGGTTGCAGAAATTAATTCAGAAGCTCTTACTTAGATCAGACAACCCTGGAAACTTCCCAGAGACCCCACATCACTTTGACTGTTATTGCAACAAGGCCAGCTGGTTCTAGTTTTAATTTTAGGTGAGTTGTAGTAGGGGTGTGCACAAATGCAATTTTCAGATTTGATTTGATTTGAGTCAAATATTCGAATATTCAAATTTGCATAAATAGAGAAAAAAGGAGTCAATTTGAATTGATTTGAATACATTCGTATCTATTCGTACGAATATTCGATTCATATTTGAAGATACAAATTTTGACAACATTCGTATGCATTCGTATGCACCAGTACGCACCTGTACACATTTGCATGCATCCTGTTTTTATCCCGTATGCATCCCGTTTTTGTCCTGCATGTATCCGTACAAATGTGTACGGATATATATAGGATGCGGACAGATACGTATGTAATGCGTATGGATACGTACACAGAAGAAAGTCTGAATAATTCGAACAGATGATTAGAAACATTCGAATTCATTAGAATGTAGAAAAATGAATGTGTAGACATTCTATTCAAATTCAAATGTCTGAATTTGATCGAATTTTGAATGCGTTGAATATTCTTGCACATCCCCAGTCTGGAGTGAGAAATGTAATTGCACCACATTTGTTGAGTCGGCTTGTCTCTGTCTTCCTCTTCTGCAAAGCTCACATGCAGCAAAGTGAAATAAACAAACCTTAAATAGATTGTTTATGAAATGCCTCCCCTTGATTGGAGCATGCATTTCCAAGCATGACAGGGCTGTTTCTTCCACTTCAGCTCTCTGCCCACATTACCTCCTTCAAATTGCTATTCTTGTCCAACCTGACCTGCACAGTGAGGTCAGTCATGGATGAGAAAACATCCTAGGAATGTTCAGAAGTTGGTGGATTAGCATTGCTATTATGGTGTGGCCATATTTTCAATATTACACTTGACAGCCCAGATTTAAAAGTTTTCCCTTGTCCTCCATTTTCAGGAAGATTCACCTATTGTCAAGCTACTTTTTTCTACTGAAGGCTGCAATACTGAGGCTGCAAAAATCTGGATGTCCAACAGGTGGCAGCGAAGTGTACAAAACTGTGCTATACTGTTCAACACAAAGCTGCTAGACAGTGCACAAATTTTGATATATTAGGAATACCAGGTGGGAGAAAGCCTTAAAAAGTCACAGGAGAAAGGAGAGAAGAAAAAGACAAATGTGGTCATTATTTTGAAACTGCTGTTACAATCAGTTGTTGTAGGAAAAAAAAAATCAAGATAAGTTGCTGATCTTTCTGCAGACCTGATAGAGAAGTCTTGTACTCCCAACATTTAGCCTCTTCTACACCGTGATGGGTGTTCCCTTGCGCAATTTGCAAACTAAGCTTCTGCTGAACTTCGGTTTGACTAGTTCAGATGTTGTAGAAAGACTATAGTTAGGTGGTTCCCACTATGAATCTGGTTTCTCTATGTCAGTGAGATCCAGGTTAACTACAGGTAAGCTCCTGGAAATTAAGTGGGAAGTTCACCTGGATGACAGTCGCACAGTGGCCACCATTACCACCCCTGTTGTGGGTGGAGCTGCATCACACTTCTCTGTGACACCAGTGGGTAGGTACAGAAGCTTCAAGATGCCGGCATGCTGACATTACACACAAGAGTAATGTGGTTCAGCCCACGGTGGAACTAATAAAGGCAGCCGTCACATGATAATCTTACAGCCATTCCTACTTAAGTTCCTCTGGGTTGGCCTGACCCTTACCTGGATCTCACCATCCTAGAAAGGCTGGACTTCTGGTGGGAACCACCCAACAGTCCATATTTATTCATTGCCATTTGAACCAGCCAAACCGACGTTTGAGACAAGCTCAGCACAAACTGCCCTTGACTTTCCAAAGGGGCCTTTCTTCACGGACCCTTAATACAGACTAACATTCCACATAGTACACTTCTTCACCTCATAGATCTGCACATTAATGTGGATCTATGAGGTCATGCCCCCCGCTGGTCTGGTCTCTCTGCATTAGACCATGATCCAGATTAAGGTAGCCTTAATCTGGACCACTGTTTCATTGGCCCCGATCCAGAGCACAGGAGGCACGGAGACAGCATGCCTCCTGTGTTTGTGACAACAGGGGATCACCTTTCTGCAGCATGCTCTAGCATGCCACCAAAAAGCATTCTTCAGAGGCCTTGGGCTAGGAAACTTTGTTCCTAACTCTCGGAGGTGTAGGAGTGCAGACACAAAGCACATATAAACTTTGCGGCCAGAGCTTGGGCTGATCTGGATCAGTGCCATTGGTGTGGACATAGATGATCTGGTCCACACCTTCCCATGGACTGGATCAGTGGGGCGGTTTATTCCAGAGCCACCGGTTCAAACTTGAGGCAGGTAAGTGCAGAAAGGGCCAATGCCTCCGGTGAAGCGTGCATAGCCATAGACTTCCTGAGGTTCATTCTTACTTGCAGCCACTGCTGAGAAGTCTCCTTTGGTGATCTGTCTGTATCACAAAACTCCTTTAAGCATGAGCAGAAGTCTGTGATTTTTCATTAGAGATGACTATAGAGTTGTGCTGTACTGATCTGGAAGAACTGATCTGCACGAATATTCAAAGACATTTGAAATTCGATCAAGTTCATCTGAATTTCAACATTCGAATTGGAATCAAATGTTCATAAATTCGAATCTAAACATAGGAAAATTTTTTGAATCCATTTGTTTGCATTATTCAGACATTCGCATGTGTATGGGTTTGTACGTGATGCGTACTTGCATGTATACATCTTTCTGGCATCCGTACGCATTTGTATGGATCTGTACAGGATGAAAACGGATTGCATATGGGATAAATATGGGATGCATACGGACATTTATGGATGTATAACAATGCGTACAGGCACATACATTTGTATGTGCCAATCCAAACTGCAAATCTGAACAGATAGATTTGAATTTGCTTAATTCAAATTAAATCTGGGTAAATTCAAATTTTAAAGATTCTATTCGAATAAAATTTTTGGATATTTGATTTGAATTGAATCCCAGAAATTGCAGTGGTACACACCCATAATCCCTAACGTCACGTCTATTTTTGAGCATACAACATGATTTCTTCCCGGAGCTCACGCGCATGGGCTCAGGGAGTCCTTCCTTTGGTAGCTGTTCTAAATGCTTTTGCCAGCACGGAGTCACGGCAGGTAAAATGGCTCTCAAGGCTAAGCTGTAACGATGAGTTCTGGGGCCTATTCGCATGAGGGCCTCCAGAACGCGTGTAGGATGCCCTGGGACAGAGCTGATTGGCTAGCCGTAGCTAGCCAATCAGAGCGGGTGGTGTGCACTGACGCACAGCGCCGCTGATCGCTCTTTCCACTTTGGAACCCGGCGAGCATGAGGTAAGTGCCTCTCACGCATGTCCCTGAATAGTCCCGTGCTTGGGGGGTTGGGTACCCGGGTGGTGGTGGTTTCCTGCAGTCCCTAGAGGACCTAATCTAGTCCCCTAGAACCCACAGGACCCCAGGAAAGGAGCACGACAGGCCTGCCCACCCCTGGGTCAAATTCGACCCAATGGGGGAAGGCCTGGGAGGGGCGTCCCACCCCAGTGCTAGCCTTTTCGGGCTAGGCCACACGGGGACGGATTCCCCTTTTGCACGTAAGCAGGTAGGCCCATGCACGTAGGCCCACGCATTCCTCACCTGCCAAGGTGTGAATGTGGAAAGCGTCCCCGCGTAGCCTAGCCATTCGGCTGTAGTGTGAAGAGGCCTCTGGTTCAGATGAAGCTATGCAAGCACCAGAAGGCCTGAGCTGGTCTCCCAAGTGGTGCACATAGAAATGTGCATGCCTGGGTCCCGACGTGCCTCGCGTGTGCAGTGACAGCTCAGCGTGAAGGGAGTGAAGAAACGGTACTTGTCTGTGCTGTCAGCCTTACCCTACCGCAGTTTGCCTGGAGGGCAAAGGCAGGTGAGGTGTGGTTAAATCGAATGAACACAGAACACTGAGTACCAATTCCAGTTTGAAGACTCGGCTTGCCTGCTTTGCTTATGTGTCCTTCCTTAGAAGATCAAGGGGATTTTTTTTGGGGGGGGACTCCTATTTATTTCTTTAATTAAAGCTTTTGTACACCCTGTAAAAAGAACGTTCTTCAAGCGATTGACAAGAGGCACCAAAACTTGGGTTAAAAGCAAAGCTAAAACCATTGGGAGTTTATTGTAAACACAGAACTTTGGCAAACTCTGTAGCTGGTATTTGGTTTGCAGATGAAGAGTTTCTTCTTCTGTTGATAAAGGAGCCCTTCACTTTACTGCTGGCGCTGCATACCTATTGTACTGCAAAGAGTCCCTAAGTGTCCATTAGTTCCAATGGATACCAGATTCCCGGAGAGCCAGATCAAGGTGTCTTCATTGCATATTGGAGGCCTAATGTTCAATCATGTAAATCAGTGCATGCCTTTTTCTGTACTTAGCCGTGTTGGATCTGGACCAGTGGATCCAGAATAACTGGAAACTGGATCTACTGATCCAGATCTTGTGGAGTTGTGGGTTGCCTCCCTGCAGTTTGAAGCTCACGTAAACCCCCTACCCCCACGCACCTCCAAAGGCTATTAACAATATTTAGGGGCCAGTTTGGTTTAGTGGTTAAGGAGACAGACTCTTATCTGGGAATACCGGGTTTAATTCTGCCCTCCTCCATGAAGCCAGCTGGGTGACCTTGGGCTAGTCACAGCTCTCTTTCTGAGCTCTCAGAGCCTCACCTACCTCACAGGGTGTTCTGTTGTGGGGAGAAGAATAGAAAGCTTTGTCAGCTGCTTTGAGTCCCCTTAAACTGGTGAGAAAAGTGGGGTAGGAAAACCAACTCTTCTTCTTCTTCTTGAAGCTGCTAGTGGTGATGGTTTCTGGTGACATGCTCCAGATCATCTGCACCCCTCTTGTGATCTGGAACAAGTCCCTTAATCCAAATGGAGATCTTATTACGTGAGTCTATGGTAGATCCAGGTGAAGGGCCTCTTAATCCAGATCTGAGTCTGTCTTGTGGAGATGGACTAACAGGGGGTGGGGCCTCCTAGATCCAGATCCAAAATGCATAAAGGGCCCTTGTTAAGTCACATTTTGGGGAGATCAAAATGAGGATTTCCTTCCCCCTCTCCCCTGCCCCTACCCTGTAACCCTTAGGCCTACTACTAATGCTGCCAGCCTGGCTCTCACCTTGGCCTGGTAGGGTTTTGGGTTTTTTTTATATTAATCACATGACCAGTACAGGGCCTTTTGTGAGCCAGCTTGGTCTAGTGCAAGAGGTTCCCAAACTTTTTTTTCCTCATAGACCACTTTCAAAATTTTACTGATTTCGGTGGACCTGCTGCTGCTACATTTCTACCATATTCCCAAAACTCGTCAAAAAATGTGAAGATTAGATCTAATGATGGAAATTTGCGTCACGGCTGAGTTCCAACCCTAAATTCGGAGTGGTAAAAATAAAAATAAAAATAGTATTTCGTCCCTTTGCATGTCTGAACAAGCATTGCGGGTGGGCAGGCGGCGCTTTGCAAATCTCGACACGCATAGTACTGAATATTGAATATGCAAGTTTTTACAAGTAACAGTCGCTGATCTT
>MTQE01002217.1:4736722-4750218 GCA_014337955.1 Aspidoscelis marmoratus
TTTTTTTTGTTTCCCTTGTTGTCACCTTCTGAGCTCATGTCCCAGTGGCCACCAAGGCCCATTTTTTCAGGGTCCTGATTGGTCAGCCTCCTATAAGGCTTCATATTTATTATAAGAGCCTCTGTAATCTTCCATCCCATTGGTCCCAAACTGCAGGTCCACAAGTCACCTATATGTGAAAGAGATGTACAAATATATACAAAATATTTTTTTCTTGAGTCTCAGATTCATTCCCAGGGAGTCTCCAATCACGTGTCTGAACATACCCATGAGAAAATAGAGCATCAGGTAAGGCCTACAGCTGTTCTTTAAAACGGTCCCATTTCATCTTAATTTTGGTGTCAGCATATTCCAGTGATGGTACAGATAAAATAGAATAGATCATAGATTGTAAAGAGTTTGAGTGAAATTATTATGTGCTTGAGGTGGGATTTGAGCAACCTCCTGGGACATCCCATGACTAGAGGTGTGCACAAAGGCAATTTTTGGGATTTGAATTGAATAGCCGAAAATTTGATTTCAATCTTTAAAATTCAAATTTACCTAAATTCGATTCAAATTAAGTAAATTTGGGTTTTGGTTTGAATTTTAGATTCGAATTTGACAGCATTCATATATGCACATATGCATCATTACACATCCTGTATGCATCCCGTATTTATCCTGCAGGCAACCTGTTTTCGTCCCATACGGATTTGTACCAATGCACGCAGATGCGGGAAAGACGTGTTATGTGCAAGTACGCATACAAATGTCTGAATAATTTGAACGAATAGATTCAAAAATAAAAAAATCATTTGAATGTTTAAATTTGAAGTTAAAGACATTTGATTCGAATTTGAATGTCTAAATTCGAAGGGATTAAATCAAATTTTGAATGTTTCAAATATTTGTTCCCATCTCTACTCATGACCTGTTGAAAATATGGTAGTTCAGCACTCTGAGCAGATTAAATCAGACTTAGGCAATATCTGGATAACAGCAGGGAGAACGTATTAAGAATAGCACTTAGCTTGTAGCACCATTTTTAAAAAATACTGAACATATTAAAATTACAAAACAAATTAAATTTTAATTAAAGCATACATTACAATGTAACAGTAATAACATTAATATAGTGTTAATAATATAATGGTAATAACATTACACTCTAATTATGATCAGACTTCATTACAAATTGACAAGCAATGACATCTTGCCCAAAATAAAGATTATTTAATTAGAAATATTGTAATTATAATTTTTTCTATGAATCTATTAAACATCATAAAACTATACTTAACAATTACAGAGTAAAAGATTATGATTTAACATGCAGTCCTGGATAGAATATCTTCTTTCCTTTCAAGTAAGACTTATGAAAACCGATATTAAGGGTAGTAGGATGAGCATGAATCCATTGGACGCAAGTCCATTTGGATGGACGCAAGAGTGCATTTGTCCATGGAGGAGACATTCCATTTGGATGTGAGTCCACCTGCCTTGGAGGAGCAGGTTTATGTGGGATCTGGCCCCCTATTCATGGTTCCAGAAAGGCGCTGGTTGAACACTGTTAAAGATCCAAAATGCGTAAGTGCAGCCCAAAATGGTTAGGTTAGGCAGAAATTGTGTGCGTCTTTGTAGTATCGACTTCTAGAGATTAATGGCATATACCTGTCATGTAATTAGTAGTAATATGCTAATGTACTTAGAGGTCACTAAAGCTTGTGTATTCATGCACACGCATACCTAATTTCCTTTCTTGTGCACTATTAAAAATCTATCTATCTATTTGGTACAGGGAAGAGAAGAACTCAAAGATGACCTCTGTTTCACTTCTTCTTACATCGTATGGTCAACTGTGATTTTGGAGGACAAAGAGAATCTAGCCATGGGTGATTTCACACTTCCCGTCCTGTGGAGAGGAAAGGTGTGCGAGAGAGTCAGGTTGACGTCAAAGACAGCCTAGTAGGGGTGTGCACAAAGACATTTTCACATTCGCTTTGGTACAAATTGAATGTGGGAAAATTTGGCTTCAGTTGAATCCCACCCCCACAAATGTGGGGGGCTTTGTATCCATCCATGAATTTACTTATGAATATTTGTGCATGAAACAAATACAATCTCCTCCCATCCTACCCACCAAACTTACCTGTCCACCAAACTTCCCACCCACCAAACTTACCTGTCCACCAAACTTCCCACCCACCAAACTTACCTGTCCTCCTTGCCACTGCCACACCTTCTTCTACGGGACTTCTGGGTCTGCGCAGGCAGGCCGGAAGTGCCTTTTCCAGGCTTCAGAAGGCCTAGTTTGGCCTTCGGAAAGTGTGGAAAGAGGCCCAGGATGCCACGGGAATGCATCCCAAACAGTAAGGGGCTCCGTGGGAGGTGGGCAGCACTGCTCTGGTGGTGTCCTGGGCCTCTTTCTGTGCTCTCCGAAGGGCAAAGCAGGCCTTCTGGGGGCCAAAATAGGGGTGGGGAGGCCCCGAGGCATCCAGTATCCACCAAAGCTTCAACTGAAGCTTCTATGAATATCAGATAATCTGTGGATGAATAGGGCCTACGAATGTAGGTCCTATTCAATTTGGCCATGAATCTACAAATTTGTACAGATTCGACATGTCATGAATATTCATGCAAACCCCTACATCCTAGCCCTTGCACAATTGATCAGTTACCTGAGATCAGTCGTGCGGCTGATCCACTCCTGGGTGCTGCCAACTTGAGTGTGCCGCCCTGTGCGACTGTGTGTAAGCCAGGACTATCGCTATGGCGACACTGATGCTTTGCGTAAGTGCAGTTGTGCCAAGGGGTCATGTGGGCTGTCAGTGCACCTGCATGGCAGCTCAGATGAACACCCCAGCCAGAAGAAGTGCAGATGTTTGCCAACTGGATGCTTCCAGGTAGGTTCCTGGTTGCATGGGGCAAAGGTTAGGTGACTTGTGGTGCACGATGCCTTGCACCACAGCTAGTTCACAATTAGTCAACATCTGGGCACGCTGGGGGTGCTTGTAGGCTGTAAGCACCTCCTGTAAGTGCAGATGCACCTGCCCAGATGTTAACTAATTGTAAACTAGCATACCAGCTCAGATCAGTCTGGATCATGGAAGTGTGCACTGGCTGCTCTTGAAGCTTATGTGAGTTTTGTCATTCAGGCAGTGCTGTTCTAGCCCATGTGTTCCACTGAGCCAGACTACTGAGCCTCGCTGGTCCAGATCCATTGGTTCAGATCATGGGCCTGAAAGTGCAGAGGGGCCTACAGTCTCTGATTTGTCCTTCCCAGCATGGGCAGAAATTGTGGATGGTTGGATTGCAGGTGGAGCTGTAGAGCAAAGAAAACCATATTGCTTTTGGTTTATTTTCTTTTTCTTTCAAATTGGAGCTAGAAGCAATATGTGCCCACAGCTTGTAGCACCACTAGAAAATAACTAGAAAGCAACGTTAACCCACACAATCCCTTTGAGCCGTTGGGTGGCTATTCATCTATTGGGGAAATTGTTTAAGCAAAATCCAATAATTTCCTTCCGTCCCAGGAAGTTCCCCCCTATCTCCACTCTGTATGAATAAGCTGAAGAATGAGGGTGGGGTCCCCTGATTTTTACCTCCCCACCACATTCAGTCTTTCTTATCTATCAGCAAATGTAACCCCTGCCTATATTCAGGAAATTAATGAATATGTAAACAGAGGCTCAGGTTGAGTGTTTTAATGGTTTGTTGGTTTGCAGATTTTCAGGTCTTTTCTGCATGCACTGTTAGTTGGTAGAGGAAAAGGCCTATGGACTCTCCCTTTTGCAGCCTCATTCTGGATAAGAGAGTTCCTTTCCCATCCTTGTCAGCTCCGTCAGCACAGGATGGAGCATAGACTAGGCTAGGGTGCCAAAAATGGCATCCTGATCCAGTTCACAGCTACAGCTTGACTTCGAGGTCTACTGGTGTTCTATCGGTGGTCTACAGAACCATGGAGATAGTTCACAATCTGATATTCCACAACATTGCCACTTCACTGCTCCCACTGAGAGTTCCAATGACCAGGTACTCTCATTTCTGGCTATCAGAGCATGTGGAACATCCCTGCACCAGCTCTGAAGTTGGTATGAGCTTCAGAAGCAGCACGGGGGCTTGTATGGAACAAGTTGCCCCAATGTGGAGAACATGTTCTGCACCAGAAGCAATCCAAGGATTGTGTATCCTGGTACCGACCAGCTGAACATAAGAACATAAGAGAAGCCTTGCTGGATCAGGCCACAGCCCATCTAGTCCAACATCCTGTCGCACACAGTGGCCCACCAAATGCTCATGGGCATCTCAAGCAGAGACAAGGACAAACCTTCTCCTGCTCTCGAGTCCCAGCAGATGGCCTTAGAAGCGCCCCAGTTCCTCCCCGCCCCCAGCCTGAAGGACGCATCTAGGCATTCGTTCTAGTAGCCATTGGTACATCTGTCGTCCATAAATTTGTCTAACCCTACCTTAAAGCCATCTAGACTGGTAGCTGTCACCACCTCTTCCGGCAGCACATTCCATAAGCTGATGACCCTCTGGGTGAAGAAATACTTCCCCCTGTCAGACCTTATTCTCCTACCCATCAGCTTCATAGAGTGCCCCCTGGTTCTAGTGTTTTGCACAGGTTGGGATGACATGTGAATGGCCTTCCTTTTCCCTCCCTGGGCTATAGCAAGTGGTCTGGCCCAAGAGTGGACGTTTTTCTCACCCATTCAGCATTTCCTGTTGTTGCACAATGCTTGCTTTCCCTTTATGAAATTATGCCCGGTGGAGTTTGGGCAAAGGTTGTATAAACAGCACATGAAACTTCAGTCACATTACCTTTTGTGTTGGGATTTTTAATTCAGATTTCACGGGAATACTTATCACTGAATGCGCAATATGATTTCAGGGAAAGGTTCCCTTGGCATATTTCTGCTTGAAGAAAGGTATATGTGAACAACCTCCAAGTGGTTAATGTAAACAGGTACCTAAATGAATGTGCCTTTGTCCTAAGTTGGGGCATGAAAGGGAAGGGTGCCACTCATCTGCATTTATGCTTGTTCTGGCAGCCAAAGTCTATGCTGGGAAAACACCACAATCTCTACAGTGTCCACACTTGACCATTGTTATGGATGCCATCACACCAGTAATGGCCACTACCAGATCCTGTCTCAGCAGGATTCTGTCCTGGGTGGTTATGCAAGATTGTGCCAGAATCATTTGATTCTTTTTGATGTCTTATTTTAAAAATAAATTGTACAATTTTCTTTGTCAGGTGCAGATATAGGGCAAATCCCGATGGGGCTGCCAGTGCCCCTCGGCGGATTCAGGGGTGGCTTAATGCAAATCAATTTGCATTAAGGAGTCCCCATGGCAATGGAGGACAGGGCAGGTTCAAGGCGAACGCACCCGTCCCCATGAAAACCACGGTAACTCCCTGCATTGGGATGCCGCGGTTTTCTCCACCTCCCCCTTGCCTGAGCGCTTAATCGCCCAGGTAAGGGCTTGATTTACCCTAAACAACCTCCTGACAGCTGCCCTGCAGTCAGCTGAGCAACTGTCAGGTGGGTATAGGGGCTGTCAAGAGCAGGGCAGAGCTCCAGTAAGATGATTAAAACAGATGCGAAAGCCGTGTCTGTTTTAATAATTTTAGCGAAGCTCTGCTCGTGTGCATGACAGCCTGACTGCAGGGCAGCTGTCAGACGGTTGTTTGGGGTAAATCAAGCCCTTACCTGGGTGATTAAGCACTCAGGTAAGGGGGGGCCAGTTGCAAGCACAGCGTTAGCGGCAGGAACAGCGAAACCCCGCCTGCTAATGCTGCAATCGTAAGTCGGGAGTGTCCCCATGTCCCCTTTATAACCCGTTCTTGCCCTGTAATTCAGGGCGGGAACAGTTATAAAGGGTTTTTTTCTTTTGTTTCAATTCTGAGGATTTTTGTCCCTCATGTAGCCCGAATTAGGGATTTGCATGGGGACTCCTGCGAGGCGGACTCATTTTTGCTTCGCAATATCCTTGCCATGGGGACGAGCCCACAGACAAGACAGATAACTATTGTGACTAAACAGGAACGCCCGAGTAGGCATTATTTGGACCACATCACCATTATTCAGCAAATGGTAATAAACTTCATTGATTAGCCATTTGACCAGATGAGGTTTACAAAGATAATATCATATAAAACATACAAGGATAAAATTAGCAAAATAAAAATAACATTTACAAGACACCCCATTTAACTCAATGAATGATTTCCGTAAGGCAAGCACCTTAGCAAAAAGCAAAGCTACTGTATATGTCACCTGGACATTTTCTTCTGGCAGAAGGTAAGAAAAAAGATTTCGTTCGTGTTAGCCATTTTAGTGATTTTATGTTAGAAAAGCTTGCAATATTGTTTTGTGTGCTAATGTCCATCATACCCTGCATTATGCGGCAAAGTAACCTTAATTTTGCCCAATTTCCATTGCTTCGCTGAGACCAGCTACTTGGAAGGCCTGATTAATTTGCTTTCATTGCATAATGGAGACTAGGAATGTGCACAAATATTCATAATATTATTAGTACAAATTCGTACAAATGTGGACATTTGTACACGGATCAGACGTTACAATATTCATATGCTGACATCTGAATGAATGAATTTTATATACGGTCACATGGACCAAAGTCAGAAAATAAAAATACATTACTATTTCAGGTTAACATACTAAAAAAAGAATATATCTGACGTTTGTACAAATATGAATGTTTCCGGACATTTGTACAAATAGTTTGGACATTTGTTAGATGGGGTGTGCAAAAATGGAGCGACGGTCACATCCACAGCGGATCCAGATTGCATTCAGGATTCAGGTCGGATTTGACGTTTTTGGAGCGCAGATATATTATGGATACGTATTGGATAAGTATCAGACATGTATTCGTTCGTATTGGAGATGTATCAGATACGTATTGAATATTCGTACAAATATGTAAGAATAGATTTGTATTGAAGAGAATTTTACCACATTTGAATGAGATCTATGGATTTTCAAACATTTGATTAGTTATGATTCAAATGTCAAAAATGCATTCAT
Organism: Aspidoscelis marmoratus; assembly: GCA_014337955.1. Classification (NCBI taxonomy): domain Eukaryota; kingdom Metazoa; phylum Chordata; class Lepidosauria; order Squamata; family Teiidae; genus Aspidoscelis; species Aspidoscelis marmoratus. The sequence continues at coordinate 4,743,760 of MTQE01002217.1, forward strand.
GTATACACCCCTAATGGAGTCACAGCCACAGTTCTCCATATCTGGCTGATCGACAATTTCTATCAGGCCCAAGAAGCATTAATCTTATCAAAAGTGAAAAGAATTGTAGTTCAGGAAATTTGGAGAGTCACATTTGCCTTGAGAAAACTTATGCATCCTACAAGCTTGATCCCTTCACTTTTGAATGAGGGAGTCTGGTTAAGTGATAGGAGTTCAGCATTCATTGCCTGCAACCTGGTTCTAGGGCTGTCCAGAGTGTGGCCTTTCTGACGCTAAGGCTGAACTTCAACTCCTACGATATTCGCCATTAGCTAGCCTTTCTGGGACTCATGAGAGTCAGTGCAGATGGGGCTGATCCAGATCACACTGTCCTATGATCTCAATAAGCAGGCCGGGCTAATCTGAATCTATTGCTTTAGGTCCTCTTATACCAACGTTGTCTTTCAAGTTCTTGAACAAGTATTTCAGGCAGGATGGTGGCCAGACAAGTATGGGTCCGTATGGGTGCTACCCTTGGCCAGGGCTCCCAATCTGCCATGAACTTCCTGGCTTGTGCAGACCCTGTACCCTGGTAGCCCATGCATGGCACTACGACGACTCCTTGATAATTGTAGCAAACTCTGCACAGTCCATGCTCTGAGTCATCATGAGTAAGCTGTGCAGGTTGGGATGACCTGTAGGCCACTTTGGTGAAGACCTAGTAGAGAAGGTCTATCATGATCAGTGTGTCTCGTCCATGAAGCCTTTTCCCAAGTCAGCTCTCATCTGAACGTCAGCTGCTTCTCTCTCCTGCCACTGTGGCCTCCAAGAGTGAAATATCTTTGGAGAGACAGGATTTGGGAAGGCTCCACGTGAGGCAGCTTTGCGGGGCCTCTTATCAGTATATGCGCGCTTGCAAAGATAAGGCTTCAAAGCCAAACACATTTTAAATACACCTTTAAAAAGCCTTCAAAAATGTCGTTCCATAAATGTTTGTGTTACGTGATTAATAGATAACGTGGAGTGGTGTTATTGAATTGCTGCACAGCCGAATATTTGCAAACAGTATTTGTTGTCGGTATCAGATGAATGGGTTACTTATTAATGGGTTCCTGAATATGCTCAAATTCGCTCATTTGGTGCCAATGTTTTCCACCCTATGTGCTTTGTGGCTGCACGAGCATTGTCTTCTGTAGTTCTGTTGACCCAAATTAAACTTGCAGAACCTATGCAGGAAATGATCCATTTGTCTGGAACGAGCTGCGACTGAGCCTCCCAGCTGCCACAGCCAAGGAGGAGGGGGAGGAGGAGGAGAAGAAGACGAAGAAGAGTTGGGTTTTCTTCCCAGCTTTTCTCAACCATTTAAGGGGACTCAAAGCAGCCAACAAAGCTTTTCTATTCTTCTCCCCACAGCAGAACACCCTGTGAGGTAGGTGGAGCTGTGAGAGCTCAGAAGAGAACTGTGACTCGCCCAAGGCTATCCAGCTAGCTTCATGGAAGAGAGTGGAATCAAACCTGGGCCCTTTCTGCACTAGACTATATTCTGGATTGTAACTTGGAACAGAGACCTGCCATCTGCATGATGATGGAGATTACTGGAGACTCTACCCAGGACACATCATAGCCTTCACTTGTCTGTAAATGGCAGCTCTCTATTCTAAGATATAATCCACAATAAGGCCCAGTGCAGAAAGGGCCCTGGTCTTCCCAGATAAGAGTCCAGCTCCTTAACCACTAGACCAAACTGGCTCACTAGGCAAATTAGGTCTTGGCACAGCATGCAAAGGGCCTTTTTGCACTTAATTTCAGTGGGATGGTTTCCCACTGAAGTTAAGCTCAGGGATGGTGGCTGGTTTCCCCAACTTACCAACCAAGCTGGTGCAGTGCGGATGGTCCATCCTGGACCGACTGAATCACCATAGAACGTAAGAACATAAGAGGAGCCCTGCTGGATCAGGCCACAGCCCATCTAGTCCAACATTCTGTTGCACACAGTGGCCTACCAATTGCCCATGGGTATCTCAAGCAGAGACAAGGACAAACCTTCTCCTGTTCTTGAATCCCAGCAAATGGCCTTAGAGGCATCCTGCTTGTCCCCCCAGCCTGAAAGATGTACTTAGGCATCCATTCTAGTAGCCGTTGATACATCTGTCATCCATAAACTTGTCTAGCCCTTTCTTAAAGCCATCTAGACTGGTAGCTGTTACCACCTCTTCTGGCAGCAAATTCCATAAACCGATGTCCCTCTGGGTGAAGAAATACTTCCCCTTGTCAGATCTGACTCTCCTACTCATCTGCTTCATAGAGCGCCCCTTGGTTCTAGTGTTGTGCCTGGGTGGTGGTGCCTGGGGGGTTTCCTGCTGGCTGTAGGCCACCCAATCGGGTCACATAGAGCCCGCGGAGACCGAAGATCCATCCTGGTGCACTTCCCCCAGCTGCGCGACCACTTACCTTGTTTTGGTGGCCACACGGCTGGCCAGGGCAATGTGCCGCTCCCTGTGGTACACTGGGCTGACAGCTTCGGCCATGTGTACCAATAGTGGTAGCCAGGCGCGGGGCCCACAGCTGTTCCTGAAGGAGAGAGCAAATGCTCTCCCTCCTGAACAGCTGTGGGACGGCCAGTACTGCCCTGGGCAGGGTGTAGAGCACAATTTCATGCTCTACACCCGGAATGCTAGTGGGTGCCCTGGGATGGGCTGGGGCAGTTCCAAACGGTACCGCTGGCCCAGCTGTGTGTATGCTCTGTCCCAGAGCGTCCTCAGGCCCCAGTGCGAATAGGCCTTGGGTCTTCTCAACCTTCTGGATCTTTGTGTGATTTCTATAGATCTGCACATTGGTTTCTGCCTGTTCTGAAACTCAGCATCTCAGGAGAACAGTGATATGAAGAAGTATCAAACTGCTTAGGAAGTCTCTTAAGTACCATAAGTTCCTGCTGAATAATTTAAAGAATATGCTTCGTCCTGTGAGAATGCATGGACGTTTTGATGCCAAGTGGCAAATAATAAAAATATTTGGACTAAGTTCATTTCCACAACTGCACATAAAAGACCCCTTTCCCCCCACCTTCCAGGACATATCTAAGAGAAGGGGAAGGGGGGAAGAGACAGTAATAAAACAGAAATTCCAAACAGCAATAAAATGTTTATCGCTTTGGGGGTTATGAGTGTTCAGCTTTTATGGCTATGAAAATCAATTTACTGAGCTGAAGCTTACTGCAAAATCAAGAAGTTAAAATCTGAATCTATTCTCTTGTAGTAGGCTAGTCAATATGGTAACAGGAAGCATGATTGCCAAGAGCAGATGCCATTCTGACAACTTACTAGAGAACTATTGTACACAATAGTGTCCCTGTTCTCTAATTTCTTTTCTCTATCACAGAACACTTGAACCAGGGGTCACTCTATGAAGCTGATGGTTAGGAGAGTCGGATCCAACAAGGGGAAGTATTTCTTCACCCAGAGGTTCATTGGTCTATGGAATTTGCTGCCAGAAGGGGTGGCTTTAAGGAAGGCTTAGACAAATGTATGGCTGTCAGATGTATCAATGGCTACTAGAATGGATGCCTAGGTGCATCTTTCAGGCTGGAGGGGAAAGCAGGATGCTTCTAAGGCCATTTGCTGGGATTCGAGAGCAGGAGAAGGTTTGTCCTAGTCTCTGCTTGAGATGCCCATGGGCAATTGGTGGGCCACTGTGTGCGACGTGATGCTGGACTAGATAGGCTGTGGCCTGATCCAGCAGGGCTTCTCTTATGTTCTTATGTACTTATTGGGTCACATTTGCTGTGACTCGCCAGTAATTTGCAGCGATCTTTCATCTTCCATGAAGAACGTGGACCTGATGCTCAAATTATACATGGGGGTATAGCAGGAGATCCATGTTTTTGTACTCTAGCAAGCAACAAAACAATGATACTGTTTGGAAGCAACTGATCAGGGCTGCTATAGAAAAACAGTAAATTATGAAAGCACCGTGTCCAATAGGTTCTAGATGTGGCTCACCGTTTCCTCCTATTCACTATGGAATGTGCTACACTCAATATACAACCGCTATGCAACTTTTTTCCTCCATAGCATCAGATGCAGGGGGAGATGTGGAAGTGTTGGGTTACTGTCTCACCATGGGAATGGAATAGTCAATGGGTGAAGAGCAGAAGTTCAAACCAGAAAGAGGCACCATCCAGCAAGTGATCGGGAGGCAAGGTGTACACAGTCACTGGTCCTGATTTGGGAAATATTCATAACATTCAAAATTCTTATGAATTTGGCCAAATTTGGACTTTCAGATTCGAATAGAATGTTTTGATACATTGGTATGAAGCTTCGTATGGGATTCGTATGCATTTGTATGGGATTCGTATGGGATGGAACATTCGTATCCAATTTGGTCCTATCAAATGAATACAAATTTCCTTGCATTTACTTTGATACAAATCACATTTTTTAAAAATCCATACGTCCAAATCCTAGTCCTGATCAAGTCCTGAGCTTCCGCAGTTGGCTCCCATAGTGGTCTAATTGTAGGTCACATCTTGAGCTGGATTGTAGAGGTTCTCTCTCTTTCCTTGTGGATGCAGAGGGAGGGAAGCAGAAACTCACTGGGTTTGATTTCCCCCGGGATCCTCTATGGAGAACCAGAAATGGCTGATTTCCAGCCATATTACTGTTCCTCCAGAGTGGGTCCTGGCATTTACTATATATTGCTGCTGTGAGCAGAGTTCCACTTGCCACAGCAATTGGAAACCACACCATGATGAATTTTATTAACTTGCCACTTCTCAAGTGACTCTGGCTGCATCCAGACAAAGTCCAGTAGGGGGCAGCACCTCCCACTTCAGGAACTGCCCCCTACTGGGTTTGTTTGGATGCAGCCAGAGTTACCCCAGTTCTGCATGGGGTTGTGTTATTCCAAGAGGACCAGGCCTGAAACTTGAGCTTACTTATGGATGATCTAAAATTGTTTCCACAGCACCAAATAGCTTTGGTGTAAAGTGGCTCTGGTACATCTCTGTTGGATGAGGGTGGTTGGCATCAGCATTTTATGCCATAGGCTGCATCCACAATGAGTAAAAAAGATGCCCAGTGAGGGCCCGAGGGGTGCAGCAAGAACCTAGGAGGAGCCCTGCTAGATCAGGCCACAGTCCATTTAGTCTCACACTGTGGTCATTTGCTCCTGGGCATTCTCAAGAAGAAGAACCTTCACCTGCTCTCCACTTGACACCAGGGGGCACTTGTGCCGCCATGCATACTGTATGGGTGTTGGTGGAACAATTGACTGCCCTTCATGGCTGGCTGAGAGACTGGTGGATGGGAATACACCATCTTGAGTGCAACAAACTATTTCTGGAAAGGGAAAAATGCCCAGACCATAGACGTTTTCGCACGGGGCTGAACGGAACGCGGAAAAGACAGCTGTGGACACGTCATCCGCATTGCCCGCGCGCGGCTTGCGTTCCGACGTGTCCGCAGCTGTCTTTTCCGCGTTCGAAATGTAGAGCACTTTGAAGTGCTCTACATGCGTTCCAACGCGGACGAGCCGCCCGCAGCCGTTCGGGAGGAGAAGCGTTCGCGCCTGCTTCTGTCTCCCGAACGGCTGCGGGCTCGCCTCCGACGCCGCGCGGCTTTGACAATCAGCTGTTTGACAAACAGCTGATTGTCGATCTGCCTCCGCGGCTGTCTGCGCGCCCCTTGCCGGCATTTGCCGGCTAAGCCAGCTTCGGGCGCTTTGAGCATTCGCACCCAGACGCTCCAGAACGCGTTTACACGCGTTCTGGCACGTCTGTGTGTGAAAGGGGAAAGCGCCCGAAGCTGCCTTAAGCTTTCCGCCTGAACGCGTTCCGTTTCGAACGCGATGCAGTGCGGAAATGCCTCATGTCTCAGACCAACCAATCTATGCCTCTTAAACTTCATTCCTCCATATGTAAGGTGGAGTAAGATAGGTTTAATTTTGCTCTTGTTTTCCAGTCTGTCCTGCATGCCCTATACAGCTCAATTCTTAATTTTTCATTGCAGGGCATCCAAGAATTGAAGAAAAGAACCACAAATGTTTCTTAAAAGCATTGACCTTGATGGCAACACACTGCCACCTGTTGTCATGTCCCCAGTACTGTAGGTGCATTTGCCCAGGGCAAGCCTTTGGGACTCCCAGTGATGTTCATGTGTGACTCCCTGTAAACAGGAAACACAAAATAAGAGAGAATCTTGGCTTTGCATGGGTTGGACCCTTTTATAGGGTTTTAACATAGAATATGTCTATGCTGGGAGTACAGCGTAGTTGTGAGCAGCCGCATGCATGTTAATTCATCACATGAACATCACCATAGGGTGTACATCTGTATCGCCTGTACCAGCACACCGTTACTTCTTGGCAATTATCAGCTAAACAAAGGGCCTTTTTGCACTCGGTGCAAAGGGACACTCTGGTTACCCTCCCAGATGGAGTATATGCAATATGTGAAGATGCTTATATAAGAACATAAGAGGA
>MTQE01002217.1:4763511-4787992 GCA_014337955.1 Aspidoscelis marmoratus
CATCCATCCATCCATCCATCCATCCATCCATCCATCCATCCATCTTCATTGGTTGCACTAAAGCAGGTGACTTGATTCACTACTGCTGATACTTCCTAACTAGACAGATAAATATCCCTGAAGTTTAAGTGACTTGGGGTTATACTGTGATGCTTAAGTGTTCCCTAATTTTTTTGAGCGATATGTATACAGTATATCAGAACTGGCTCCAGTCTCACGAGTTCAATTCCCAGCATCTGCTCAGTAGAAGTTTCATGCTAACCAATCCTGCATCTGTTGAGAATCTTCTCGGAAGACCCCATGGTCCATTCTGGGGCGCACTAGCATGTGGATGGCAAGGCCCTATTCTGGGTTATAATCTGAGGGTCCATGTAGTCACCAGATTCCATAGTCCCTAAAAATAACAACAACATATACTTGGAAATATTTTAAACAAATGAATTGGAGAACAATAACATTTTCTCCGAGACATACCCAGGACTATTTATTTCCTTCTATCCACCCTGATCTTGAGGATCATGCACTCAGGTGCATGCCAGTCAAAGCTGTAAAGCATCATTTGCTTATAGAGATTCAGCTTGTTCGTATGAATTAGTCTTTACTTTACCTTTGGGGGAGAAAGACTAATATGACATGACACGACCACTATAAATATTAATGCAGAGTAAACTATGTTTGCATATAGTAAATATTAATGAGGCATTAATATTCATGCTGTAAACCACAGTTGCCTTTGAGGAATGTTGGTGATTTTCAAATGAGTTTTTGTGGATGATGATATTAATAGATTTTGCTCTTCTCTTTCTATGCTTCCTTCAGGCGTACCAAATCACTTGGGTAAGAGTGCGTCCGTTACTACTGTCCTTTAATAAATGCCTATGCGGTAGTTTATCTCAACGCAGAAGCCAGATATTTCATGCCACTTCTGTTTTTGCATAACCTTTCCATTGATCATTAAATGGCCATTCTCCTTTATTTGCAGGCCAATGAAATTATTGCCTGACCTTGACATTTAGAAAAGCAGCCCTGGAAACAGCAGCAGAGTTGTTTCAGTGGTGGTGTTAAAACACAGAGAAAGTTTTCTCAATTGCAGGTTTTGAAACCCTGTGTGCACTTCCACCTGACCGGTGCAAAAAGGTTCACTTTAATTCCTTAATCTTAAATCTCCTTTGTTAGCTTCAGGAAAACGGTTGTTGTCTTTGGTCATCATCAAGTTGTAGAACCTTGTTGACCTCATAGGCACCTTCATGGGTACCTCTAAGCAGTTTTCCTTGCAGTCATACAGAAATGGTTTGCCGTTGACTACTTCCAGGGAGAAGCTGGAGACTCTTTGCTTTCCAGGCTGTTTGCTCTACCACTACAGCCACCAAATAGGAATTGATGCAGTCTAGCTCTGCACCTGATCTGAGGGCTCCAGGAAGTGGGTAGCAACAGCTGATGGCTGCTGCCCCTGAATGCCGATTTCAGAAAAGATATTTCCGATTATCTGACCAGCCCAGATAATTGAGGATCAAGCACATGTAATGGCTGACCCTGAACAGGCAAGAAAATGGGGGATTGGGAGGAATAAAGAGACGTGGAGACAGGAGGTGTAGAAAGGCAGAATGATCTCGTTTATTCCCTTGCAGAGGTTTAAATATGCTGCCAAAAAGGGTGTGTGGAGGAAATGACATAGGAGGAGAATCCGGAGAGGTGATTGGCTGGAAGCAGGCAGGCAGGTCAGAGGTCCCTGGCGATGTCACATCCTGTGGTCAGGGGTGGGGAAAATCCTCAAACAGGAAGAGAAAGGACCATGTGCTTCTTAATACCATGTGCTTAGCGGACTCCATGGTCCATGTGTTTAGCAGACCCTCAGAGCAGCATCCTGTTGGCTCAGAGCATATACCATGTAAGTTTATGGGAGAAAATTCCTCCTGATGCATTTTACTCTGAGGCTTGACTTTTAGCCCTTTATACCATGAGGGTTGGAATGGGAGCTAGGCAAAAAGGCTGGGCGGCCTAGTGATAACTACAAGGAATGTGTCATTTACCAATATAGATGCATTCAGGGGTGTGTAAAATGCCTTTTTGAATGTTCTCTGAAGTATTTGAAATGGCTACATTCCTTTTATGTGAAGGACATGTTTGCTAGGTAAAACAGAAGAAGAGTTGGCTTTTCTACCCAGCTTTTCTCATCCATTTAAGGGGACTCAAAGTGGCTGACAAACCTTCTGTTCTTCTCCTCACAACAGACACCCTGTGAAGTAGGTGGGGCTGTGAGAGCTCAGAAGAGAACTGTGACTAGTCCAAGGTCGCCCAGCTGGCTTCATGTAGGAGTGTGGAATGGAACCCGGTATTCCCAGATAAGAGTCTGGCTCCCTAACCACTAGACCAAACTACCTAGAAAATCTACCTTTTGAGCATGGGTGCCTTTGCCAAACTCTAGACACCTGGCAAGGGCTGGGGAAATTTTGCCAGGCCACATGATGATGTCACCATGCAGTCCAATGCAGCATCTGTTAGGGGGAGCACAGTGAGCTTAGGTGAGTGGCCCACTTTCTTCAATGGCCAAGTTGGGACTCTCCAAGAAGCTAATCCATAAAGTGAGGCATCCCACAGATCTTTGACATGTGGGAGGAGGCAGCATACATGGTGTATTTCTGTACTCCATGAGCTTTGCTTGGTTCCTATCATGTCTCTCCCATGGCCTACGGAATACAGGTGGGCTCAGGTAAGTTCTCATCCTTTGGAGCTTAGGAAAGGCAGCCTAGCCTGCCTAAAGATAAGGTTCCCAAATGAATATGAGAGATGCCAACTGTAACTTGGTAAGATTTAGACAGCATCTTCATGGCCCATAAAAGGACCACCCATTCACTACGATCTGGTGATTGCATTGCTGGGAATCCATAAAGGCAGGAACCATCCTTGTAATGCTTTATTAGAGAGTACTTGCAGGGTGCCTGTGAGTGCGGTTTATCTGATCCTGGTCTGATTCTGCACCCGATGCAGTGGTGATATGCAGTCACTCCAGGAAATGTGCCAGGTGGTCTTCTTCGGCTATTTGGATGCAGCCTGAAAGAACTATCTGCTACATTGCAACAGTATCTGTCAGTCTGGCAAAGAGAGACCATGAGACTCTTTCTTTAAAAAGATTAACAGTGATTTCAGCTCAGCGTTAGGACATTTCTTTTTGGGAGCAACTTGGAACAGAAAGCCCAGCATATTTATATGTTTCATAGCTGGGCGGGGTTTGGCCTTCAACCAATGAACAATAACTATTTTTCAAAACCCAGTTTAAACTTGGAGCCAAAATGTATCACTCAACCCCAGCAGGGAGGGGGGGAGTCAAATGTCAATTCCAAAATAGCAGGCAGCTACTATAGACATATATACAGAATCACATAGATGGCAGAGATCTTACATTCAAATATTATGGCAGGCAGCTAGCCCAGCCTGACAGTATCAACAGAACCATGGACAGCTCAATGCAGGTTACCTGTCCTGTGAGCTCCTCTGCAAAACTGATGCTTGGCTGTTGTTTCAGCCATAATCATTTCTAGAAGGACTGTAAATTGATGCTGTCATTGTGTTCTGAAAACTCCCTGTGCCTTCAGTGAAACCATCTGAAGTGACTTATCACGATTTACTTGCTGTTGTCCCCAGCAAGTAAATGGGTGGGTATTTGATGACATCTGCAGAATCCACCTTCCCTTCTTCCCCATATGAGTTTTGGACTCTTCCGTGTCTCCTTCCAAGCACAACCTATCGACCTTGTGTAAGATGTGCGACCCATCAGGCTGAAAGTGGATCACTAGGCTTGCTTTCCTATTTCACATTCCTATTCTAGTCTTATGATCCAAGACAGGTGGAGAAATAGGATTGTTCATAGATAGGCTGTGCCTTTCATGGGTTTTGAGCTATGTCTGTGTTGGTGAATCATAATTCATGTACACAAAAACCAGAAGATCTGTGCATCTTCTTTCCCTACTGGTTGCTATATGTCACTGCCACTGTTGTCATTATGTTGGTAGTAGTTGAAAGCATCTCAAGACCTCCTTTCTTTAATCATAAGACTTGCCATAATTATTATGCTTTCCTCCAAAATTAAAAACAAAAACAAATTGGTGACGTATTTCTCTGAATTTCTTGTCCCTTAGTCACTCAGAAGTACTCCAGAGCGCTGCAATTTCCAGATACTGTTCCTAGTCCCAGCAGATTGTTAGGTGCTTCTGTAATTCTAATGAGACTCAACATACAACTCTGTGTGGTCCCTTATTGTATGTTGGTTTTTTCTCAGACATTTGCCATTAAATAAACTGTGATAAAATTTCATAAACATTTTCCTATCATGTGGGATGTTTGACATGAATTCCAGTTATTCCAAAATGAATAAACAATTGTCAGATGCTAGAAAATTAGCAGAAGCTATATATATATTATATATGTATGACAAATATGTTTTTTTTGAAAACAGAACATCCAAAGAACCATACATAGCTTTCTGTTTTTACAGAAAAGCATGTTTGTGGTTTCATCAGAAATTTGGGGAGTGCTTGCTATTGTCTAGCTGAGATAAAGCTTTGGCAAAATCATTTATGAAAGAATTGTGCTGCAGAGATGTGCAAACAGTTCATGCTCAAAAATCCAGTGGCATAACCCATATCAACCTGCCTGTGCCTTAAGATCTGGAGGGGAGGGCCTCCTGGTTGCCCCACCACCCTCAGTAGTAAAAGGGGTGGGCACCCAGGAGAGGGTCTTCTCAGTGATGGCCCCCGGGATTTGGAATAGTCTCCCCCTTGAGGTGCGTCAGGCTCCTTCACTCTATATGTTTAGGAAGGCAATGAAAAAGCACGTCTTTGCCCTGGTATTTTGTTAAATGGAAATATACTGTCTACTGTCTCTTCCCACTTTACAGACACTGTTACTGTTTTAATATATACTGTTGTTTTAATATATGTCTGATTTTAAGTGTTGTTACCCACCCTGAGACCTTGGGGTATAGGGCAGGATAGAAAAACAAATAATAAAATAAGTAAATAAATAAATATCGTCGGAACTCATTTCTGCTTAACCTCAAAGAAGCATCTACATGTAGAGTTTGATGACTTGCAACAACTCTTTTATGACCCCAGGCCTTTCATATTGCCTCTTATGCTGTCATTTTGTCTCAGAAAGCCAGCCGATAACAGACTTGCTGCTTCAAACCAGAAATCCATCCAGCCCTTTGCGAAATTTGTTTTACTGTTGCCATGAATGCACATGGGATGTAGCTGTCTTCATCACTCCCCATGTGCATTCATGGCCATACTTTTGAATTGTTTCTTTTAAGCATAGGAGAACATCCATCCATCCATCCATCCATCCATCCATCCATCCATCCATCCATCCATCCATCCATCCATCCATCCATCCATCCATCCATCCATCCATCCATCCATCCATCCATCCATCCATCCATCCATCCATCCATCCATCCATCCATCCATCCATCCATCCATCCATCCATCCATCCATCCATCCATCCATCCATCCATCCATCCGAAACAAGTCTCTTTCTACAACCATTATTCCACTCCCCTTCCCTGATCGCCAAGCCAGACGAACATGCAAGACAAAATAGCAGCTTCTGAAACATGCATACAATTAACTGAGTGCCCCAGTAAGATGCAACCGCCGTCCCATGAGTCTCTTTCTGTGACCATTATTCCACCCCCTTCCCTGATCACCAAGCCAGGCATGATAATTTAATTTAAATGGCTTAATTTAGCGCACGAGCACTAAACTGCTGTACTGGGTGGAGTGGAGGTGTGCACCTCCACGAAACTGCCTCCAAACCTTGTAGCGGCTTTGCAAAATTATCTGACTTTTTCATATTTTATTATCTTTATATTATTACTGCCTTTCAGCCCTATATGCCATGAAGGGGGGGGGCGTAGCATTCCTTGTCATCATTACAGCAGGTGGCACAGGGGTTGGTGACATCAATCCAGCTTCCTATCAGGAGAGAGGGGGTGGAGAGGAAAAGGTGCTGCTTCCCCATGCAGGGGTTTAGCGCGGTTTGCATGGGGATGGCCATATTCAAATAGAGCCCGTGTTATTGCCAATTGCATGGAGACGGGCATAATTCAAACTCGACCCTGCATCCAGACTAAAAATAGTCCAATATGAACTAAACAAAGTGCCTGGGGACATGACCTAGGTGGCCATTTGGGGGTGCCTAATCTGGATATGTTCTGTCCAATGCAGAGAAAGCATACTAGTGCTGGACAGGGTCCCACTAGCATACTAACAGTGGGCGGGGCTTCTCTAGCATACTAACAGTGGGTGGAGCCTCTTTAGCATGCTAACAGCGAGTGATCTCTATCATACTAGAGGTGGGTGGGATTTCTGCCAGTGGGTGGGGCTTCTCTGTTCTGCAGAGAGGCCTTGAAGAAAGAAGCCCAGAAGGGGTCTATGTCTCACATTGTACTGTGGAAGTGTGGAAATCCCCATGCACTATATAGTCTAAATAGAATCCAAATTCAGTAAGGACTGTCCCCATGCAAAGCCCTCTTTTTATGCAGATCAGATTGCACAGATCAGTGCTAAATTTAGTCCTGTAGAAATCTATTCTCACCATGGTTTGGGAGCCTAGTCCACATCATTTTGGGAGCTGAGTCCATGCATGGGGATGCTCCTGGGATATCTAGGGAGGAGATTGACTCTGGCATCATTAGGAGGTGGGGTTTCATGCCGTTCCTGTCCAGGATGGAGCTGTAGCAATACAGGAAGCTGCTGGTGCAGTCCATCTTACTCTATTCTGGGTTCTGGGTGAATGATTTATTTATTTATATTTTTATCAGACTATATCTAAAGGGTTCAGGGCGGGTTGCAACAATAAAAAACACAAATATATTTACATGCATCAGGGATGTGTGTAGTTTGCATGTGAGAGACAAGAGCAGACACATCTGCTGTTGGGAACAATCAGTCCTCACATTAGGATTCTGGAAAATTAGCAGAAAGTGAAAGGGATACTCAAAAGAGGTTTGTTATCCCTGTTGTAGTGGGTGTTGCAATTGGGTCTGAGACCCTATATAGTAGTGGGAGGGGTGAAAACCAATCATTTGCCTTCTGGGTGGAGGGATACTTCCAAAACATTTGTTAAGGAAAAGTTTAGTCAAGTTAAGGGGCTATTAATGAGAGGTGTAGCCTGGGTTAAAGAGGAAGCAAATGGAAAACAACAGGTCATTCAGGAAAAGATAGTCTGGTGCCTTTCATCTATTATCTTTAAATGTTCCAAAAAGTTAAAAGTTTCCTTGCTCAGTAATGATAACAAGTGATTCATCTGGGAAAGGGCAAGAATCAGTGGTTCTGATTCTTCCATAGGGCGCCCACCAAGATGGAACTGGCCAGGGATCTGTATTAGTTATCATGGGCGTGGTTGCCTTCCTTTTACACCAACGCCTGAGCTAGTTTTAAGGAAAGAAGGAAGTCATTCTACTTCTAAAGCAGTGCAGAGAAAATGCAGCTGGGAATTGTTAGGCTGGGATGCAGAATTGGCAAAAGAAAGTCAAGATAGACCTTATGCTTCTCAGCAGGCTGACTGGGACATGCACAGAGTACAATAATAAATATCAGCAGCCAGTTAAACACTAATGGTGGTGTGATTACCTCTGATTCACAAACCTAAGAAGTATCCCCCAGAATTGAACCTGTGACCCATAAAATCCTTCAACCTGGACTAGGGATGTGCATAAATATTCAAAATTCATACAAAATTGGCCAAATTCAGACACATTTGAATTTGCATTTTATGTTTTGATGCATTTGTATGATGCTTTGTATGAAGCTTTGTATGGGATTTGTATAGGATTCGTATGGGATTGAACATTCATATCAAATATGAATCCTACCACATTCAAAGGGGATCTATTTGAATGAATACAAATTTTCTTGCATTCAGTTTGATGCAAATTGAATTTAAAAACCACACATTTGTGTTCAGCCCTAGCCTTGACAGAGGAACATATTGTTAATTTTGTTGTTATAATTGGAAATACTTAATTGTAATGAGTGATAATGAATTGTAATGATAATTGTAATTGATAATGTTTATTTTTGTGATAATTGTGTGTTCTTCAGTTCACAATTAAAAATAAATCTCTCTCTCTCTCTCTCTCTCACACACACACACACAGAAGTATACAACTTGTTCTGCTTGCATTTTCCCAGTAGCTGGCCTTTGGAGGTGTTCTACCTCCTACCACCATCATGGCTTATAGCCACTGATAGTCTTGACTTGTATGAATATGAGAAATGTCCCACTAGACTGGACCCATGGCACACCTAGTCCATCAGTTGCCCTCTCTGTGGCCCACCAGCTGCATAGAGAAGACCACCAGCAAGGACATGAGCAAACAGCTTCCTCTGGTTGCAATCTCTCAGCACTGCCCTCTAGAGGCATCCCATTGCTTCCTGTATCCAGTGGCAGTCACACTGTCATCAGGGCCAACAGTCAGTAGTATGCCTCTAAAGGCTAGTTGCTGGGAAGCTGCAGTCACAGTAGAGAGTTGAATTCATATCCTGTCTATGAACTTCCATTTTCACCTTCTTGGCTGCTGTGGCAACAGCCAGAGGGACTAATGGACCACTGGTGAGAGCCATAGGATATTTCTCATACACTTATGCCAGCAGACTCACAGCCTAAAAGTGAGCCAGTTTGGTCTAGTGGTTAGGGAGCCAGACTCTTATCAGGGAATACTGGGTTCGATTCCGCCCTCCCCCACAAAGCCAGCTGGGTGACCTTGGGCTAGTCACAGCTCTCTTCTGAGCTCTCACAGCCCCACCTACCTCACAGGGTGTCTGTTGTGGGGAGAGAATAGAAAGCTTTGTCAGCCACTTTGGGTCCCCTTAAATGGGTGAGAAAAGTGGGGTAGAAAAGCCAACTCTTCTTCTTCTAATAGCTATCACAGACATACACTCACATTTCTTGTGGGGAGAGCTAAACATCTCTAACCATTTGCTCTGCTGGCTGAAACTACAGGAGGACTCTGCCAGGAGAAAATTCTGTCATCATGAAGACCCATACTGCACCTGCAAAAAGCACAGCAGAGTATATCCTACTGCCAATGTTATCCTCACTGGTGATAGCTGGCCTAAGACCATATGTCTAAAGAATCTGCCAGCAGCAGATTCAGCCTATTCTCCCAAGACTAATCTGGATGGTGCTTGGCCTCTGCCCTGGATCTGGGGTGGCAGAATGATCTTAAAAATGACTCCTGCTTACTTTCTGTCTCACAAAGGCATGGAGGCATGGGAGAACCTTCATTCTCCTTCCTTGGAGGTCTTCAAGCGGAGGCTGGACCTACATCTGTCTGGTATGGTTTAGGTAATCCTGCATTAAGCAGGGGTTTGGACTTGATGGTCCTAGAGGTCCCTTCCAACTCTATGATTCTATAACCCTAGAGTCTACAGCAATATTTGCATGGCATGCCTTATTGGCCAGACTGAACCGTTATGACCCAAGATCAGAGGGAACAATGTTTTTTCAGCTGGGCACACAGAAGGGGTGCACTTTGTGCACTGCCTCCAGAAGCCCTGCAAAATGGTGACATTTTGGCCTACCAATGGGGAATGTTTGGAGCAGTCTCCCACTGGAGTAGGTTATGGCACCCTTCTGTAGCCAGTGGTCTAAAACTGTGCCTGCCCAGATGCAGTCCATGCCTCCCAGTAGACCTATTGGATTTCTTCCTACATTCCTTCCAAGACCTTAAGGCATCGGATATCTTCCTACATTCCTTCCAAGACCTTAAGATGGCAACCATGATTCTCTTCCTTCCATTTTATCCTGATAACAAGTCTAGGGAGTAGGTTTAGCTGATTGGACCAAGGCCAGCTTCTGCACTCAAGCAGGTACTGCAGGTATGAGTGGCAGATGGCCTATCAAATCTTTCTCAGACTCAGCCATTGTGTATAGCCTGGGAATGTGGGTCAGATTGCGTAGTTGATTTGTCTTCAGGCTGAAAATGATCTTGGGCCAGGACTTTATTTCCAGCATCTTTGGGCAAGTTCCTGTACGTCTGATGCTATGTTAATGTTTGTTGCTGTGGTTCCCAACCATAACTGTCTTGCAACCATAACTGTTCTGCCTGGAGTTGATGGGAAGTGTAATCCAAAACACCTGGAAGGAACCAGGGGCCAGTTTGCACTACAGCCCATAGTGCATGATTAGGGAACTTCTGGGGTAGAGCATTCTCACCTTGAAGAGGCTGCTACAGCCTCCAGGTGCCTCCTGCCCTCCCAGAAGTTCCCTAATCATGCACTAACCTTACTAATGGTACCCAGGGACTTTCCAGAAGCACCCAGCTGCAAGCGTCTGTACTTCTTCCTGTGCTCAGAGGGCATCTGAGCTGCTGTGTAAGCACCCTGGCACTTGGGATGAGCATAGATGCAGAGCATCATGTGTGCAGAGCATCATTGTCATCATGGTGACTGCGCTAACACACATGCAGTCATGGAGGGTGCCAGGGCCAAAATGGCGGCACCCTGAAGAGGACCGGCCCCGGGATCGGTCACAGGTGAGTGACCAATCATGCAGGGCATGGGCTGTAGTTACCTAGCGCACACAAGTGCAAAAATAAATGTGGTCTACATCCGTGCTAGCACTCTTTAGCACACATTTGCTGTTCTGAAGGCTACTCAGTGCAAATGCCTCTGCCTGTGGTTGATCTGGATCTAGATAATATGGATCTAAGTAATATGGATTAACCAAGGTAAGTGCAGAAAGGGCCATCTGGAAAGGGAGTTGGCACAGGGGTGAGTCAGCAGTCCCAAAGAGCTGTTCAAATGGTTACTGCTGAGGGTAATTTGGAGGCCACTGGTGGTGCTGACTCACATCTGGTTTATGGACATTGTCAACTACTGGCCAGTTGATGCTCTTGGCTGCCATGACTTGAATCAGTGGGGCCTGGTGCACTAAGAGATAGAAGTCCCGCACTCCATCA
Source organism: Aspidoscelis marmoratus (assembly GCA_014337955.1). Lineage (NCBI taxonomy): Eukaryota > Metazoa > Chordata > Lepidosauria > Squamata > Teiidae > Aspidoscelis > Aspidoscelis marmoratus. The sequence continues at coordinate 4,774,476 of MTQE01002217.1, forward strand.
TGTTGCTTTAGCTGTCATTTACTCTCCCTCCCAACCCTTGTATTGTTAGAATATAAGAGGAACCCTGCTGGATCAGGGCACAGTCCATCTAGTCCAGCAACCCGTCTTACAGAGTGGCCCACCAACTGTTTCTAGGCATCTCAAGCAGAAGATGAGACTTGGCATGAAGCTAAATAGTGGAGATTATCTTTAGCTCAGGGTTACAACTCATTGTAGGAGTTGTTTCTGCAAGCATTTCACCAGCAGGCTAGGTAGCATCATCGGAATAGTTGCATAAACAAGATTCCCCTTGGAGAATTCCTACAAGGCAATATGAAGCTAAATAGCCTGTGGAAATTAAAGTTTCCTTTAATTATGACTATTATAATTACGGTATATAATCTTTCTCTCTCTACACACACACACAGAAATACTTTGGATTTCATGTCCTTGGCAGTCCCAAACCTAGCTCTGTATATTTGGGGGGGGGTCAGAAATTTGGGGGTGAATAAGTAATAAATCCCATCTGATCTTGCCCATAAGGGTCTGGAGTTAATTTTTGAGGGGGGTGAAAAAAATCTGAGGGGACCTAGCCCTCTTCTGCCCCCAGATATAGGCCAGGTCCTATATCAGTGATCTCAATCCTTTTTTCACTTGCGTAACCCATGGCAGCCCTTTTCCATAAAGTGATCATAATAGCTGCTGTTATTTCAGATTTATACGTTGTAACCGTAAGTGGCTTTTTCTGCTACGTACCCCTAAATGTTTGGGTTCATATCCAAGGGGATACACATGCCTCAGAGGCTGGGAATCACTGTCCTAGATGCAACTGGATTTTTCTTAACATCTTCTGTGCTGTTACTTTCCCTCCTCCGCCGCGAGATCATGACATGCATTGCATAAAATGGAAATGGCATCATCTGTCTCCACTCACAACCGGAAAAAGCTGGTGAGCCACAGAGGAGCCAGTCTGGCTGATTTCAGCTGAACTGGGCAGTGGGACGGATAAGTAAACACTCAGCCAGTTCTGACATCAACGGCTGGAGACCTTGAGAAAAGGAGGCCAACCAGGGTTCCCTGATAAGGAGGAAGAAGGCCGTGCCTGTCTCTTCTCTCTGCCTGCTTCTTTCACAATAACTGTCACCGAAGAGGAATAGACACTTCAGCGGCAGTCAGACTCCTAGGTGTCCATGTCATCTTCAAGAGAAAGAGACTCATTGTCAGAATTATCTCAGGCAGCTTTCCGAACAAGAGTTCATCTAAACAAAATGGTTTAAACCTGTCCAAGCTCATCTTTCCTGTGTCTTTCTCACCAAGGGCCACTTTCTACTCAGGGTTTTGGGCAGTCAAAGGAGCCCCTGTGGCTTTGCAGATACCAACCGATGTGTCTGTTCAGGCATATTTCCTCAAGGTAGGTGGTGGCCATGACTCCATCACACTATGAAGGCACCTTAATTAGGCCACCAGGGCAGCTGGTCTCTGTTGGTAGTAACAGAAACCACCCACACTTAAGGTGTCTTGTTGCTGAGGCCAAATCTCTTATACGCACCATAAGTACCTTTGACAAGCTGTTAGTTCAGGCAGGCTGTATTCAGACATAACAAAAGGGACCCCTCAGAGGTGCCTCAGAGGGACAGTGTGTGGCCCTCATGTTCCCAGGCCTTCTCTAATCTAAAATTTCTAGGATGTAATGCTCATGAGTGGAGGGAGGAGCAAACTAATGTGCAAACAATTCCATCTCAAAGTTCCTCTGAGGACACTCTGTTGTCTCAGAGAGGCAGGGGGGTGTTCCCTTGTGTTCCCAAACCTTCTCTAACTCACCTTTTCTAACACAGAATGTTCTAGAAAGAGGGGAGGGGAACACTGATGTGTGAACAATCTCACTTCAAAGACATCACTGAAGTGTCTCAAAGTTGCTGTGTCTGACCACAGCCAGTGTTTGGCCACCATGTTCCCAAGAATACTCTAATCCACCTTTTCTAGCACGTAATATTCAGGAGAGTGGGGAGGCGGTGTGAATAATCCAACCTCAGTCTTCTCAAGCTGCCTCAGAGATGTTTTTCTTTCTTTGCTTTTCCTGATCATAAACACAGTCTCTGTGTCCCAGACCGCTAAGGCAGCAATACTCTAAGCTGCAGTGTTTAAGGAACAATGCTGAAGTCATTTCCTTTCACGCTGATGAGGCCCAGTCACCCAGCTGTGGCCCAGTGGAGACAGGCTGCCTGATTCAGAGGCAAATGGATGTAGGCGTGGAGGCTGCTTCTAGAGCTGCTTCTGTGTATGTGGCGAAATAGTGTCAGGCTCCTTGGTCCCGGTAGACCGGATCAGCCACTTGCGTGCTGTCCACACACAACAGCTGGTCTAGTACACCATGGTGGAACACTGAGTGAACAAGTGGTTCACCACTGGCACAGTCTATAGAGCCATATTCATGCTAACACCTTGGGCAGTTTCGCACTTCCCGTCCTGTGATGAACTAACCTTGACTAGCACTAGTCACTGACAGCCTCCCTAGTCACTCACCTGTGTTTGATCGTGGGGCTGCTCGTGTTCTGGGCATCATGAGTGCAGTGTCCTCCACAACTGCATGTGTGCCAGTGCCATCACTTTGATGATGCCGACGCTCTATGCAGTCACAGTCACATCAGGGGAACACCACAGTTGCCAGCACGCTTGCGTGGCAGTTCCTATGACCTCCCCAGCTGGCAGAGGTGTAAATGGTCTCCAGCTGGATGCTTTCAGGTAAGTTCTGGTTGTGTGGAATAAGACTTGATGAGCTTGTGGTGCACAGTTTTGTGCACCACAGCTAGTTCATGATATGTGAACTTCTGGGAAGTCAGGGGGCACTTGTAGCTGTAAGCGAGTCCTGCAAATGCACATGCACCTGCCCAGATGTTCACCTATCATGAACTACAGGCCAAAGTGCCAAGTGGCCCCTTGTCCCATGTGGACACAGCAGTTTACTGGCAATCCTAGTCTCCTTGTAGACCAGTCCACCATGCAGATGCGGTGTTCCTTTTTCAAAGAACCTGGGCCGAAACCCGCATTGTTAAAGTGCACTACTGCTTAGAAGGAGCATTGTTCTTTATCAGGTACATGTTACACCTTCTGTTTTGCTTTGAGAGCCCCAGCATAAAGTTTGAACGAGAGTTTCACGTAGGCGCTCACTCATAAAAGGGATTGCAAGAGACTTGGCGAAGAGCTGAGCTAGTTCATTGTTCTTCAAGGAGGGTTTCAATTAGTCGCACATCTCCTCTATGTGACAGCTTCACCAAGTTGATAAGTGGGAACGAGCTCAGGCCTGGCTAGCTAATCAATAGATACACCCAAAGAGATGGGATTCTGGAGCCAAGATGTACTGTATGCTCAAATGAGTAATTGTGCTATTAAAACAGACCAAGACTGCAGTTCTACTGGCACGGGGGTGAGACTGCTCTCTGACAAAGTTAGATAATTGAAGGTGGGTTGGATTTACTTGAGGATTGCCAACATCTCCACTAGGAAGGTAAAACCTTCCCCTCAGAGGCTACGTTTTGACAGGTCAAAAAAATCCAGGTTTTAACCGTTATTTTTTTGACCAGCGCCAAGGGCTCCTTGCAGCTGTTCCAACTGCATTGGGGTGCTGTCTCCCGCCATTTCCCCCTCCCACCCCATTCCTCTGTTTGTCACCATCTCCTGCGATTTCCCCCCACCCCGTTCCTCTGTCTTTTGTTGTCATCCCACTGCTTGCCTTCCCCACTGTTCCCTAACAGATGGCGGAAAGGGGCGGGGGGAAGGAAAACACCAGTCGAAGAGGAAAGATGGAGGAACGGGGTGGGAGGGAAATGGTGGGAGACAGTGACAGACGGCAGAACGGGTGGTGTGGTGTAGGCAAATGGTGGGAGACATGACGGAACGGGGTTGGGGGAAAGTAAATGGTGGGTGGCAGTGGTGGAGATCAGCATGGGTGATATTCCCATTAATAAATATTTGAATTTTAACAGGATCCTGCAGTGAGTTCTGTTAAAATCCGAACAGGGATTACCCAGATTTTTCGACTTTTAGTCAGCAGAAATGGGAAATCCTGCCCAAAGCGCTGGGACAGTAGGCCCTTGAGCTGGATTCAGGCCGGACCAAAGGGCCAGTGGAAATGCACCCTGATAGAAATGAGCTCAGTTTTACCCAGGGGCTGTGCTAGTTTAGCCTCATTTGCTGATGATCTGCATGCTGAGGGCGCATTTTGGACTCTGTGTCCCAAGTTATTTGGGACTCCTGAATCAGAATGTGCCACCAATAAGAATGATCAAGGACTTAAAATGCTTCCCCTGAAAAAGGAAAGCCAGTTTGGTCTCATGGTTAAGGAGCCGCACTCTTATCTGGGAATACCATGTTTGATTCCGTCCTCCCCCATGAAGCTAGCTGGATGACCTTGGGCTAGTCACAGCTCTCATTCTGAGCTCTCACAGCCTCTAATGACCTCACAGGGTGTCTGTTTTGTGTGTGTGTGTGGGGGGGGAGAACTGAAGGTTTGTCAGCTGCTTTGAGTCCCCTTAAATGGATGGGAAAAGTGGGGTAGAAAAGCTAACTCTTCTTCTTCTTCTTCTTCTTCTTCATTCCAGCTAGGAAAGAGGATGACAAGGGAATCTTCATAGACAGTTAGCTTTACCCTTTTCATAGCAGGGCTAGGGGTCCTTAGTGGACTTTATATATGATTCAGGACTGGCAGAAGCAAGTAGGAGATCTGACCCACAGAAAGCAGCCATGGAAGATGTTTCAGAATTTCACCTTTTGATTTTGGGCCTCCTGTCCTGACTCTTCCAGGCATATGCTCGCTGCCACATATGAGCTGGCCAGATCATGCATAGCGAGGAAAAGATGGATAAGGGAAGAAAAATCTCTGTTGCACAATACTAGAATCATGGGGCACTCTATGATGCTGATGTGCAGGAGAGTTAGAACTGACACAGGGAAGTATTTTTTTCACCAGGCGGGTCATCAGTCTATGGAATTTAGTACCAGAAGAGGTGGTGACAGCAACCAGCCTGGAAAGCTTTAAAAAAGGATTAGACAAACTCATGGAGGACCAGTGTATCAATGGCTGCTAGAATTAATGCCTAGGTACTTCTAGGGTTTAGAGGCAGGCAGGGTGCCTCTGAAGGCCATTAGCAGGGATTCAAGAGCAGGTAAAGGTTTTGCTTTTGTCTTCTGCTTGAGATGCCCATCAGCAATTGGTGGGGCACTGTGTGGGGCAGGATGCTAGACTAGAGGGGCTGTGGCCTGATCCAGCAGGACTCCTCTTATGTTCTTACGTTCCAAGGTATGTCCGGATGCAGCCTGAGTCTGCCAGGTGACACAATTCTGTAACAAGAGGCTGAAGTGCACTAAGGCTAGTACACGCAGGGGACAGATCCACCATTTGCTTTGGTCCGTAAGGGACGGGTTCTCAACTGGCCAATGTGCAAATGATGGATCCGTCCCCTGTGTGTATGAGCCCAAAAAGGCTGCTGTGGGGGTGGACGCCTATTGGCCCACACGCTGGCAGCCCCTTTTGGGGGTGGAGTGAAACTGGGCCAGGGCTGTCCTGGGGTTCCGCATGAATGTTTGTTTTGCATTTGAATTCAAGTTGAATGAAATGTCAAAACATTCAATTCAATTTGAATGTTTAAAATCTGAATGCTATTTGTTCAAATGTTAGATTTGTATTTAAAGATACAAATGTCAACAACATTCATATCTGTTATACGTATCTGTACACATTTCGTATGCATCCCGTTTTATCCTGCAAGCATCCTGTTTTCATCCTGTATTATAAGTGCAAATGTGTACAGATACGTATAATATTTGTACAGATATGAATGATTTGAATCATTCGAACAAATGTTTTGGAACATTCAAAATCTGTATGAATGTCTAAATTTGAATGTGAAAACATTGGATTTGAGTTTGAATGTCCACATTCAAACGAATCCAATCAGATTTCAAATGTTCAGAATATTTGTGCATATCCCTAGTTCCACGGGCTGCAGCCACTGACCTGAATATCTGACGTGAGGTCAGCGTGGGGGGTGGTCTGTCACTGTGTGCACCTGCACAGAGAGCAAAAGATTGATACCGGCAAGCCCTGGGACCTATCCAGACTGAGCCAGGGGTCCAGAAAGGTAAGTGGGGGAGTGGGGGGTGGCGTGCATCCCTGGGTGGGGGTGGGCACCCAGGAGGCCCCCGCTGGCTGCTGCCAGCCTGATCAGAGTGGTGGCAGCCTGTGGAAGCCCAGGACAGCCCCAGTCCGGTCTCGCCCCACCCCCAAAAGAGGCTGCCAGCCTGTGGGGCTAATGGCGGCAGCCCGGGCGGGACTCCAAAGCTGTCCGGCAGGGAGAGTGCGAATGCTTTCCCTGCCGGACAGCTCTGGGACAGCTAGCGATTGCTTGTTCCAGGTGGTGCTCCACACCCTGGATGGAAGTAGGCGAGCCTTGAGACAGGCTGGGCTGGTTCCGGACAGAACCGGCCTTTCACAAGAGCAAATAGCCTGTCCCAGGGCTGCCCTACTAGTATCCCAGGGCCTAAGTGCGAATAGGCCTCTGGTCTGCACTAGCCTGTGGACAGCAGGCATTTATTCCAAGAATATAATCTGGAATAAGGCCCAGCATAGAAGAGGCCATTCTCCTCCTCAATGTGGAACCTTGCCCCACATTTTAGACAGTTTCTGAAGGTGCTACAACCTTTTACCTAGGCCTTTCACTGAAGAGGCCTTCCATCTTTCCCTCTCTGCATTGTTTTGTGCCTTTTACACTTGCAATTTTTAAATTGATTTTTAACACTGACTTCGGTCATGACCTGCTTAGGTGAGGAAAACTTCCATTTCACAATCTTGGCCTCCTTTCTGCAATGCGGGGACAGTTGTACAAGGCTATCCTGACGATTAATGTACCCCGTGCTTTTCTGAACTCTCTCAAGTTCAATCTGAATATGATTTATTGTCATTTTCAATCCCTGGCAAAGTAACCCCATTCTGGGATGGATGATACCTGTTTTCACTGGGTTTTTGGAGTGCTTAAAGGAGAGGGTGTCTGCCAGTACCTTTGTTATCAGGTGTTTCCATCTTGAGATAAGTATTTTTTGTGTTGCAATCTCTTCACACCCTCCAATTTCTCCAGTGTTGTGCCAAGAAATATAAACCTGGGATGCTCACGACACTCTGAAAAGACAACGGCAGAATGGTCTAATCAGATGCCCCAACGAGGCCTCCTGTTTCAGGTTCATGTGGGCCCCATCCTCCTCCCTTTAGTGTTATTCAACAAAAAGTTGGAAACATCCCTATGGAGGGCTCATATTCAGCCTCCACTATCTGCTTTTCTGACCCTCCATTGAGATCTTTTATTTTTAAACAGTTCTGCTTCTAACACGCTTCCCACATTGATCCTGCTTTTGGAAAGCCTTCTCTTCAATCCACGGGATGATCCTGACTGCCAGTCTACACCTTGATTAACATTCTTGGGGTCATTGGGTGGATTAAATAGGGATTTATTTAAATGTTAGTGTCTCTAGCTGTTTATTAAACAATCTCCCAATTTATCTGCAGACAATTTTCTTTACATTATAAAATTTCAATCAAAATTCCTCAAGGCAGCCTCACATCCCCCTCCTGTGATCTTTAAATCTTGTTTATGTTCGGCTTTAACTTTGTCTGGCATGTTTCCCAGAAGTGGCTCCAGGAAAGCTTAATAATCTATCCTGTACGTGGAGCCTACAGGTTCTAGAGGTTGTCTAGCGTGCTCCGGGTGATGGGAAGCTGCAACATAGGTCACTGCGGTTGTACCTGAAATAGTTGTCCTTTGTTCGGGCTTGACACATAAGAACATAAGAGGAGCCCTGCTGGATCAGGCCACAGCACATCCAGTCCAGCATCCTGTCTTACAAAGTGGTCCACCAATTGCTTCTGGGCATCTCAAGCAGAAGACAAAGGCAAAACCATCACCAGATCTTGACTCCCTGCAAATGGCCTTTAGAGGCATCCTGCCTGTCATTCCAGCCTGGAGGAAATACCTAGGCATCCAATCTGGTAGCCACTGATACCTGTCCTTCATGAACTTGTATATAAGAACATAAGAGGAGCCCTGATAGATCCAGCCACACCACCCATTTATCCAGCATCCCATCTCACATGGTGGTCCACCAATTGTTTATGGGCACCTCAAGCAGAAGACAAAGGCAAAACCTTCACCTGCTCTCAACTCCCTGCAAGTGGTCTTTAGAGGCACTTGATCTGGATCAAGCTCTTAGTGCAGAAAGGGTCTTTAGAGGCACTTGATCTGGATCAAGCTCTTAGTGCAGAAAGGGCCTTAGGAGCTGCACCTTACATAGTGACGAGTAGGCCTCTACTGTTCCACCTCTCTGCCAAAGGGGGCTTGTGGAGGAAGTTGAGTATTCAAAGGTGGAAACCATCAGTGCACAAGAAGCCTTGTTGTAGTGAAACACACTTGCATTCCTGCAAGGGCCTGCTTCATCTATGCCCCAAGTCTCTTCTGCTATTGAAATGGAAACACACCACTTTACTCATATCCTGCTTTGCGCAACCTGCAAAGAACAGGAACCTGGAGCAGAGCCTACAGCCCCTGTCCACTCTATTTACTTATCCCTTTAAAGACATTGTGGATGTTTGAAGGCTTCTGGTTGTTTTGCCGGTTGTGGAAATGGTCTTTCCTTAGATACTGAACTACCAGGAATCACTGTGGGTTGATGCTGTGGGTATCTCCATTGTCAAACAATTAGTGAAATAGACCTGGGAGACAGAAGACATGCAATCTAAAGAGACATGCATCAGGCCTATTTTTCAGTGTGCCCCTATGGGAAAACCGGACGTGTCACCAAAAGACTGATATGACACTCTTTCCAGAGAGCACCTTCATCTCTTTCCCATTTTTATACAAGGAGATAGCAGCTCCAAAGTGTGGGATCTTTAACCATGTCCAGATCCCTTCCCACCACCCATGTTAAGTGCCAGGAATGACCGCCCACCCTCTCTCATGGCGCCTACTGATTCCACTCTGGAATCCTTCTCAGTTTATCACAGCTGGGAGAGCTCCCCTAGAGGTCTCTGGTGCCTGCTGGTTGTCAACAAGGCCTCTTATCTTCTGAAAACATTTACTTAACCCTTTGTCTTGTAGCCCACATGGAGCTATGTTGTGAGAGGAGAAAGGTGGTACTTGTAATGATTTAGCCGAATAGCCGCCTCTTTGCAAGCAATTGCTCTACAACAGCTGCAACATCTACTATAGGGAAGTGCACGAATGTGTTTTTTGGCATTTGATTTGTAACAAACTGAATGTTAGAAAATTAGTACGTGGCAAGATTTTATTCAGACAAATGTATTCGTGCAAATTCATATGAATATCCAATACAAACACATACTTATCCGATATATATCCGATAGGTATCCTGTAACTTATCTACTCTGAAAGTGTCAGATCCGACCTGAATCCACTTTTAATCCACTCTCAGTCCATGTCAAATGCACTCTGGATCCACTGCAGATGTGACCGGCACAGCAGCATTCCCACATCCCCAGTTTAATGGATGTCCGAACTGTTCGTACAAATGTTCCGAGATATTTGAATGCGTATGAATGTCCTAACATTTAATTTGTGTACAGATGTCCAAATTCACATGAATTCGTATGGATAATGAATGTTACAACTATTTGTGCAGTTCCCTAATCCATTGCAATGCTTGGACAAAAGTGATTTTTTTAAAAAAAAGGTTCCTGCGTGAACACTTTATAGTGATCTGAATGGCATGGGTACAAGACATATAGCAAGCGATGGAACACAGAAATTTGTGGAAACAAAGAGATTCCTAATGGCTATTGGCCATTATATTTATTAAGTTCAGGGTCCACTAGTCTCCTGACTAGGCTGTTTTGGTTAAGGGTCACAGGAGCTATAGTCTCTTTCTGCACTGGGCCTCATTCTGGATTATATCTCAGAACAGAGATTTACCATCTGTATGCTAGTGCAGACTACAGCAGGCCCTGGCCTGATACAGTCTGCGTTAGGGATGGGCACAATTCTTTCTCTTTTTGCATTTGCATTTGAATCAAATTGAATATCCAAATATTCTATTGGATTCAAATGTTTAGTATCTGGAGGTAACAAAATCCAATTTGAATCGAATACATTCAAATCTATTTGAATGTTAGATTCGAATCTGAAGATACAAATGTCAACAACATTCGTATGTGTTATACATATCTGTACACATTCCGTACGCATCCCGTTTTATCTCCGTATGCATCCCATTTTCGCCCCGTACTATAAGCGCAAATGTATACAGATATGAGATTCATACAGATACGTATGTAATACATAGGAATCTGTACATTTAAGTGTTTCGAATCATTTGAACGAATGTTTTGGTACATTCAAAATTTGTTTGAATGTTTAAATTCAAATGCAAAGACATTCGGTTCAAATTCTAATGTCCACATTCGATTGAATTCGATTGAATTTCAAATGTTTAGAACATTTGTGCACATCCCTAGACTGCGTTAGCATGCAGACAGCATATCCCTATTTTGGGATATAAAACAGTCCAAACACTATTCATCTCCAGAATGGCCATCCTTCTTCCAAAGTGGTTATGTATCTATCACCCCAAAAGAAGACAATCATCACTCAGGAAAGAGGTTGAAAAAGAGTGAGGATGCTGCTGCATTAAAATGCTCCTAAGCTCATTTTTAGGTAGAGGTGCACAGTTTAAAATCAAAAATCCTTTAAAATAGGGATGTGCACATGATTCCCCTCTCCCCCCCCCCCCAGTTTGCTGCTCATTGCTCTGTGTGTGTCTGTGTGGTTGTTGTTTTGGGCACCTTTGGGCTTGTGGTTGAATCCTGACTGAATCCTGATGGGCTTATCCATGAGCACACCTGTGCAGAATTCTTGGCAGAGATACAGCAGTACTTTGCCATTGCCTAATTCTTGGGGGGAAGCCGGGGGTTAGAATGGTATCCCTCTGCTTTCCAGACTTGCATTACCGCTCAGCCACAATCAACCAGGACATTTTTGCACTTCCCTTCCCATCTGCTAGACAGGATGAGAGCACAATAACCCAAGGTTGTGAGCGCTAGGTAATGACCGCCTAAGCTCCACGCAATCAGTCACTCACCAGAGACCAATCCCAGGGCTGGCCCTCTACAGGGTGCCACCATTTTGGCTCTGGTGCCTTCCGTGACTGCACATGTGTGAGCGCCATTACCATAACAACTCTGATGCTCTGTGCATGTGCAGTCACCTCAGACGACCCCAAACTAGTGGAAGAGGTGCGAATGGCTGCTGCCTGGAGGCTCCGGGTAAGCTTAGGGTTGTTGGTAAAAGCATGCTCCACACCTAATCAACAATTAGTGGACTTCTGATGAGGGCAGGCATGCTTGGAGGCTGTAGCAGCCTCTCCCAAGTGCAGATGGCCTTCCTCACAAGTTCACAAATTGTTGACTACTGGGTGTTTCCACACATACCTCCTATAAGTCGGATTAGGGAAACCGTTTTTCTCAAATCCGTCTCTGGGAAGATCTGTCTGAAAAAGGGATGGATCCAAATAAGGCCCCATGCTTCTGCACTCGCGTGGGAAGGCCGGATTCTGGAGAATGGATGGAGTGGGTGCTGTGTGGACGCATCAGCACCCATTCCAAAAGTCCTCTGGCTCACGTGCCACCGCTCCCGCCCCTGGAGCTGCGGGACTGGAGCGGTGAGCTGCCAGTGACTTTGTTTCTGGCGGCGCCCGGAGCGCAGGGGAAGGGCTTCAGAAACAGGTAGTTCTGCTTCCACCCTTCCCAACATGGAGGCTGGAAGGACATCCATTCCCTCTCCTGTCTGTGTGTGGAAGTGTCCTCCTTTGGTGCGGCTTTCCCACACAAGAATGGATTAAGGCTTAATTTTTCAGGTCTTTACAGGAACCGGTTTTAGCGGCACCAAGACCAAATTAGAGACGGATCTTGTGCAAGCCTGTGCGGAAGCAGCATCCTTGAAGCGTCCCGGATCTGGCCTCCAATGAGGAAGGTAAGTTGCAATGTGTCTTTAATGTGTTTCTAAATGCCTTCTAATGGCCTGTGTGGAAACACCCTATTGTCTGTAGTGCGAATAGGTCTCCACTCCAATACATACAAGGAAGCTCGGCAACTAGGAAAAGGTCTATGCTTCACAAGGGTGCGATAAGCAGGAGAAGACCATGGACCCAGAAGACGGATGGGATCAAAGAAGCTACAAAAATGTCCTCGTGAGTGCTACGAAATTTTACTGATGTGGCAAGCATTTGTTCATGCAGTCACCTGAACCTGACTCTTTAGGCAGGTAACATAACAACAACTCCTTGGCTTTACCAGAAAATCTCATGGTCCGGGTCTGGTACCTTCTATATGTGAAGCCTGAACTGTAACTCCATGCAGAGTTTTGTGTTTCTACTGCTGTTCATACACACAGTTTTTGAATTTCTCGAAGTGCCTTCTGTTGCTATTCTAGTGCATCTCTGTTGTGATTCATATGGGCAGTTTTGCATTTCTATTGCTGTTCATAGACACAGCTTTCCTATATAGGTCCTTCCCTAGGCAATTCACTCCATGCATCTGAAGAAGTTGGCTTTGCTTAGTCTGCAAAAGCTCATGCTATCAACTTCTTTTTCTAAGCTCTACTGGACACCTGTGCTTACTAAGCCCAACCCATGTAAGAGAAGCTGGTCAGGTAGGCTTGGCTGTGAGAGCTCAGAAGAGAGCTGTGACTAGTCCAAGGTCACCCAGCTGGCTTTGTAGAGGAGTGTGGAATAAAATCTGGTATTCCCAGATAAGAGTCAAACTCCCTAACCACTAGACCAATCTGGCAGAAAAGGTGAGAATGGCTACTGTCCGGATGCTATAGGTAAGCTTAGGGTTAAGGTTGGTTAAGGTGTGGAACATGAAATTGTACTCCACACTAGAGGTGTCACAAATGCAATTTTTGGATTAGATTAGATTCAAATTGAATATTTGATGTCCAGATTTGAACAAACAGAGAAAAAAATGAATGTGTTCAAATTCAGATGCAATTTGAATACGTTTGTATCTATTTGTATGAACTTTCAATTTGTATTTGAAGATACGAATGTCAACAACATTTGTGCGTGTCCATACACATCCGTACCCATCCCGTTTTCATCCTGTGTGCATCCTGTTTTGATCCCTTACGTATCCATCCAAATGTGCAGGGATACAAATAAGATGCGTACCGATACGTATGTAATGCATACGTATCCGTACATATATGAATGTCCAAATAATTAGTATGAATGATTCGAAAGATTCAAAATTTGTTCGAATGTTAAAAAACAAATGTATGGACAATCAATTTGAATTCAAATGTCTGAATTTGAACAAATTCGATCAAATTTGGAATGTTTTGAATATTCTTGCAAATCCCTGCTCCACACTTTTACCAATGTTAACCTTAACCTTACCTGGAGGGTTCTGGCAGCGGCCATTTTGTGCTTCACACCTAAGGCTTTTCCGCACTGCAACGCGCTCCAAACGGAACGCGTTCAGG
>MTQE01002217.1:4802352-4827995 GCA_014337955.1 Aspidoscelis marmoratus
GGTGGGTGGATGGATGGGTGGGTGGGTGGATGGGCGGGCGGGTGGACAAATACATTAATCCATGAGTAGAGCCACTGAATCCTAAAACTGAAGGATCCATGCAGAATAGTCTGCACCAATTGGTTCCCTCCAGATATTTTGGACTGCAGTTTCTGTCAGCTCAGGCTTGCACAGCCATGGTTGGGCTTGTTGAAGCTGATGAAAATTGCAGTTCCAAATGTCTAGAAGATGCTTGGTTACTGGTAGGTACCATCAGGTTGGCGCTGACTCCTGCTGGTGACTCCATGAATATGTTCACCCCGTTTTCTTGGCAGATAGGGAAGTGGTTTGTCGATACCTTCCTCCAGGGAAAAGGTGGGGATTGAACCTTGAACCTTGCTTTTTCTGGACTGTTGCTCTACTACTTAGCTCCAGACCCTCCATGATAAGTTTGTTGACTTTCCATGTGTGAAAACATTAAACTCATTGTGTTACCATCTGTCAGATAATAACAGCATCAGCAGCAACAACAACAAATTAGGCTTCATCCACTTGAAGCACCTTGAATGGCTAGATGAAGCTTGAATTATCTACCAGTTGGCATGCAGGCAGAAGAGTTTCCCTGATATCATTCTCCAAACTATTCAGAGTATTTTTGTGAGAAGAAATCCACCTACAGAGAGGGGCCAGAAGTCAATTCTGAATCTGGGGTGTGTATGTTGCATACAGCCTGAAATTTCAGCTCATTGATGGGCATGGGCCAAAGTGACCATTTGATGGGGGGAGGGTAGCATCAACTGTTGGAATAGCGTTAAAATATGAAATCCCACTCTGATACTGAGTTGCCCTGAAAAGCTGCTTAGATGGGAAGAGGCCACATCTAACATGCTAGAAGAAGAAGAAGAAGAAGAAGAATTGGCTTTTCTACTCTGCTTTTCTCACCCATTTAAGGGGACTCAAAGCAGCTGACAAAGCTTTTCTATTCTTCTCTCCACAACAGACACCCTGTGAGGTAGGTGGGGCTGTGAGAGCTCAGAAGAGAGCTGTGACTAGCCCAAGGTCACCCAGCTGGCTTCATGGAGGAGAGTGGAATTAAACCCGGTATTCCCAGATTAGAGTCTCGCTCTGTAACAGGTAGACCAAACGGATGCTGACCCCATGTTCTTTGATCCTATACTGGTCTTTATGCACAATTTAAATGGTTCTTAAATGTTCTCCCACTTTACATGTTCAGGAGAGTTGTGAAGAAGGTTCACCTCTTTGCCCTGGCCTTTGGCTAAATAAGGAAACAGCTTCTCCTCTCCACGTTCAGGCACTATTATGATTTTATTGTTGTTCATTGGTTTTATTGTTGATAATTTTTTAAAATTAATCAATTAAAATACAGATACCAATAAATAAATTTAAATAAATAAATATCCCAGAGTGCCTCTGTGGCTATGATCATAGTGTTCTGTGAACATAAGGACATAAGAGGAGTCCTTCTGGATCCGGCCATAGCTAGGGATGTGCACAGATGGCTTTTTGGAGCATTTGATTTGTATCAAAACAAATGTAAGAAAACTTGAATTTGTTTGAATAGATCCCCTTTGAATGTGGCAGGATTCTATTTGGTATGCATGTATTTGTATGAATTCATATGAATATCTGCTACAAACGCATACTTATCTGATACGTATCCTGTAACATATCCACTCTGAAAGCGTCAAATCTGCCCTGAATCCACTCTCAATCTATGTCAGATGTGCTTTGGATCCATTTCAGATGTGACATGTTATGAATATTCGTGCACATCCCTAGCCATAGACCATCTAGTTCAGCATCCAGTCTTCGTGCCCATCCCTAGCCATAGACCATCTAGTTCAGCATCCAGTCTTACACAGTGGCCCACTGATTGCTTTTGGGCATCTCAAGCCGAAGACCAAGGCCAAACCCTCATTTGCTCTCAACTCTCTGAGAATGGCCTTTAGAGGCATCTTTCTAGCAGCCTAGGCATCCATTCTAGTAGTCACTGATACACCTGTCTCCCTCTGCCATGATGAATCCACATCTGAATTAGACAGTTTGCACAAAGGTTGCAGAAACCGTGGTGGATGCTATGCAAAATGCATGCAATCCAAAAAGATCACTGCGCACGCTTTGCATTCATAGATCCTGAAACAGTGGTGCTCTCAGGAGAACTGGCTCTGCTGGTTGAGGCACCACCGTAGAAATGCTCAGTGCTGCTCAGTTGAACACTCTCTGCAGCCTCCATCCATTCTCATGACTGCAGAGGTTGCCAAAGTCTCTCCCTTCCTATTAGCTCAACTATGACTCCTGGCATTACTTCCTTTCGTTTGCTTCTCTTTCTTTCTACCCCACGATTCTAAATGGACACCAGCCATTCCTGAGTATGAACTGATCTTGACAAAAATTACTCTGAGAATTTTAGCTTTGTGTAAGTGCTGAGATTGTGCTCCATCAAACACACTGAAGGCTTTTTTGCCTTTTCCCAGCATTTATCTCCACCTATCTTCGTCCTTATCTTCTGCATAACTAACTGAAAGCAGTAGTTGGAATTCCCAGCCACTCTGCTGTGTCCAGGACTGTAATCAGAGGGACATAATTGAATTATTTGAAGATTGTTTTCATCCCACTAGTTCTGAACTCATACCACCCACTGCAGGAACAATCTTTCTTTCTTTCTCTAAAAAAATCCCCAGTTATTCTTTTTTAAAAAATATTGTAGCTAGTAGTTTATTAGGATTTTTATACCAGGTAAATAAAAAGGACTTGTGGTGAACAATACAATAAAAGAACAAAGATTAAAACCACAAGATTAGCATAAGAACAGTACCATTGGGTTGGATCCATGGCTCATCCAGTCCAGCAGTCTGTTCACACAGTGGCCAACCATCTGTCCTAGGAAGCTCATCAGCAAAGGGCCCTTTCTGTGGTGGCCCCCAGGCCTTGGAACAACTTCTCTTTGGAAGTACATCAGGTGCCAACTTTGTATGTCTTTCATCACTGTAACTGTGATCACACCTGGCTGAATTAGGTCGTCCCATTAAGAACCTGAACTGAAGCCATCCTAATCTTGTTCGCACCCAGTCCCCAATAATCAACCCTCAATTCGGGCTGCTATGCTCACAACTTTAATGTTATCTCCCTGAGCCTCCTTTGCACAACTCTTTAGTTCTCCACCCCTATTGATTACATCAACACCACCTGCATTCTGATAGGATAAGGTTCTGTCCATCAATAGTGGCAACTGGGTGTGTTTGGAGTTGTGTAGTGCTGAGGGCAAACTCAGGGTACCGTAGGGATGAGGGACTATGCCTTCAAACAGATGCAGCTGAGCCACATCCCAGCCAGCATGCATCTCCACCTACGCAGCCATTCCGGTAGAAAAAGGAGAGGCTGTAATCTGTCCTTTTTCCTAAAGCTGCAGAAGAATTTTCACTTCTCAGCCCCTTCCATTGCAATGAAGCCTTGTTTCCCTTGCACATTGCTGAAGGAAAACGGAAGGTACATTGTCTTTAGAATTGTATCATTTCTACTCTTGCTCCACACTTTCCCTCTCCCCCTCCCAACAGTGCTTTTCTGGTCATTTATATTTTAAATCCCCCCCTGTTTTTCGAAAAAACACATTATCAGTCTAGCACAAAATAGATTTATATTTTAAAAAATGATGGACAGAGCCCACAAGCTTGCGATTGGAACAAAGGGGAATTGATGGGGGGGGGCAGGATGGGAGAGGGGGCCATTGTAGGAAAGGAGATAGATTTGACGCAGCAAAAGGGGTGGAGAGCCAAGAGTTCTGTGGAGGAGGCTCAGGTCAACGGTGGAGAAAGAAGTGAGCTATGCAGCCAGCACTTCTTTTGAACTACCAGGCCTACTGTGAACTGGGCCTCAGTTTGAAAATCTCTAGCATGAGGAAATCCATTGTTTTGTGACAAAGACTATCATACAAGTCTCCCTTTTTCTGCATTCCAAGAGCAAAGCAAGCCCTCTGCAACAACTGACCCTGATAGTGGAGCCGTTAATGAGAAAATAAATGCAATTAGCAGTTCAGTTTATGCTTTCCTCTAACCCTTGTCCCCATGGCTGCTACTGAAGGTTTCCCATTGGGTTAAAAGAGGACTTTATGGTCTGTTGTGCTACCATAAATTAACCTTAATTTTCCATAATTAACTCCCAAGAAGTGATTGATACTTTGATGATAATTAGCACTGCTGCTAGTTGGCAGTGCACTTTGGTTTATGACACTGTGCTTTTGGCAGTGTGGAAAAACCTTTGAACTCATTTTACAGACGCTTTGAAGGACATTCCTGGGTCTCTGAGGATGAATTTTAACCCCCTCAACAGCCCAGGCTCCTAAAGTTCATTCAAGTGTCTTCTGGCTTGTGTGGTGCAAGTCTCTTAAATGACTGTATCTGCTTAGCATGCACGCAACCAGGGGTAAAGGGAGAAATCCTCTGAGTCACTTCTAAGGTGGCTTAGGCCCTGGTCCCATCTTTAGTTTAAGATGACTTCAGGGCATCTTCTGGACACATTACATTATTTTTATTCAGTTCATTTTCCAAGCCAGCTGACCCTCATTAGATCATTCTAAGTGGAGTCCTCTTTTCAAGAGGACTCAGCCTGTCCTGGTATCCCAGGCTGTCTTCTCTTCCTCAGTCTCAGCAGGGGGAGGCCTAAAGGAGGCTAAACTGTGCTGTGGTGGGCGAGGTCTAGTTTTTCCTTTCTGCCAATGTCTAGGGGAGGGCCGCATGCGCAGAGTTCATGAGGCACCTCCTCTTCTCTCCTCAGTTTATGTGTATGATTCCTCTATCTAGCATTTCCCCACAAATTTATCAATATTATTATTTTTAAAATGTCTCCCACGGAGAAGAAAAGCACATAAAAAAGGAAGGGGGGCATGGAGGTCAGGGAGCAGGCTTAAAAAAGAACCACAAACACATACCCTCACCTCCCTTGATTGACACAACAGCATCCAATAAGAAAGGAGGTAGATTTGATGCAGCAAAAGGGGTGGAGAGCCAAGAGTTCTGTGGAGGAGGCTCAGGTTGATCATGGAGAAGGTGTGAGCAACACAGCCCAGAGCAAGGATGGGATGAGGATGACCTATAATGATCTAGGTGTGAACAGAAGTGGTACGACCTCAGCCTGAATTATAAATAGGATGTTCTGTCTCATATAGGTGTGACCAGGGCCTTAGAGAAGGGTTCAAGGTTGGATTGTTCACCCAGCATCCTGTTCCCTCATGGATATTCTGTGCTAGAAAAGGTGGATTAGAGAATGTTTTGGGAACACAAGGGCCGCACATTATGCCTCTGAGGTGTCTCCGAAGCACCCCTTTTGTTATGTCTGAAAAAAGTCATAATTAATCATCTAGAATTTTGTTATTTAATCTGTTGGAAGCCAGGCTGGCATTTTTAGCTGCTGTTCCCTGAAGCTCTTGCTGAACCATATACTGTATGTATGACAATAGATCCCATAAAGCCATTCTGGAATGGACACCATGTAACTCTGGAGCAGGTCGTTACTATGACAGATAGTTATGGCAACTCGGCGTTTGCTGCCAATGTTTTCGCTTTCTTTTAAGTGCTACACATTTCACTCTAAGTGGCTTCAGGGAGGCCCGAAGAACCATTTATAATTAAAATGAGTGGTCCTCAAAAGAAAACAGATGCAATTCCAGAAGGTGTTAGCTGCTTATAGCTGTAATAAAGTATTCATAATTAATTGAGTGCCCATATAAATATTACAGAACCCTTTAATAATCTGTACAGTGAAGCAGATAACTTTCCAAGCTAGTTGAAGATGTGATGCCTTGGTGTGCTGGCAAGTTGCCTTGTGTGAGAATGAATGGGATCCATTGAGCTCTCAGTCTTGCCTGTCCTCTGACTGGCAAGTGCTTATCAAGACCTCTGGCGAAAGTTTTAGCATTGGCTGCTCATTTCCTGTGACGTGAATGAACCATGAACACAGTGGAACCTGGTAAGGTGAGCTCACCTGGAAGTCATCTCCCCTGCTGAACGCCAGTTTGAAAGTTGGTTCGTCCATGGGGTTAACTGGCTTTCAGCACTGAAACAACTGATGACAGTGGAGCATAAATCTATGGAGGATAATCAATGGCTACTGGAATGGACGCCCAGGTACAGCCTCCATTTTGGAGAGACAAACAAGATGACTCCAAAGGCCATTTGCTGGAATTTGAGAAGTGAAGATTTTGCCTTTGCCTTCTGCTTGAGAATTCCCAGAAGCAATTGGTGAGCCACTACTTGAGAGACAAGAAGTTTAACTGGATGGGTTGTGGCTGGATCCAGCAGGGCTTCTCTTACGTTCTTAAACAGGGAGGCACATTAGCCACCTACAGTCAAATTGTAGGGGGGCTGTGATAAATGAGTAAGTGAATCCATGGTGTACAATATCTGATTCAGGCTTATTCAGTCCAAACCAACAATGACTGATTTTTCCACAATCTTTGAATTTCAGCCTGTCTTCTCGACTGGAAGAACTTATGGAAGCTGTATTCTGGCAATGTCTGAATGGTCGCAGGTTAGCCACTGCTGGGCTGGAACGGCCGTCTCTGTCAAGTGAGGAAGTAGGCTCACTCAGCAACTTGGTCATGTAGTTAGGGTGCTAGACTTTTATCTGAGGTTATTGGGTTTGATTATTCCACACTCCTCCACGAAGCCAGCTGGGTAACCTTGAGCTGGTCACAGCTCTCTCCTGAGCTCTCACTGCCCCACCTACCTCACAAGGTGTCTGTCGTGGGGAGAAGAACAGAAAGCTTTGTCAACCACTTTGAGTCCCCTTGAATGGGTGAGAAAAGCAGGGTAAAAAAGCCAATGTCTTCTTCTTCTTCTTCAAGATGCTATAGCCTTCACCCATTGGTGGCTACAATATCTTCCCCACAAGAGTGGGCAAAGCTAGACTTCTTCTGTACCCTGTCCCAGGGTTGTGGGCAAACAGTGCTGAGGCAGCCATAGGGACTGAGAGGAAGCCATGATTCAGAGCAGCTCTGAGCTGACTCAGAGATTCCAGATACAGCCCACTCATGGATTAATGAAGTCTGACTGAGCTGCCGTGTCTCCGGCGTTTTGTATATATAAGCGATAATGAACCCCCAAAGTATGTTTGCCTTTGAAAGAATACATAGCATGATTGATTACATCAGCAGCAAAGACCAATATTACATGCTCCACCACGGTGGAAATCTAGATCTTTTGTCCTTCTAATCTTTCAGAAGTCCTGCCCTGCAGGGTGTTGTCAATGGCGTGGCAAGAGGACTTTAAACAAGCCTGGGTTCTTCTCGGGATCCTGTTTCTGAAATATTGCTCCATCTGGTTGGATTTGCTGAGCTCAGCCCAGACCATTCATGATGGGGAGTGGCATGGAACGTTCCACTGGGCTTTCTTCGTAGTGTCAACCCATAGGGAAGCCCAAGGTGGAACAAGCAGTGGTGGTGGAAAATATGGAGCAAAGGTGACAACAGTGATCATGATGTCAGAGGCAACAACTATAACTCTTGAAGACGGTTTGGAAGCTGGAACTGGTCCATATAGACCTGTCCATGCACTGAGGTCTCAAGGAGAGGGCCTTCTTGTAGTTTCTTCCCTTGCGGAGGTAACGAGGCACAGGGACATGCAAGAGGGCCTTCTCTGAGGTGCTCCTGAGACACCAGCCTCCCTCTCAAGGTTCACCAGGTGCCTACACTCTATAGTTTTCAGCACTTGGTGAAAACATAGCTTTTCATGCAGGCCTTTGCTGTTGAAATAGCTTCCTCAGGGTGCTGTCCTGGGAGCCAGTTTGGTCTTGGGGTTAGGGAGCCGGACACTTATCTGGGAATACCGGGTTCGATTCCACTGTCCCCCATGAAGCCAGCTGGGTGACCTTGGGCTAGTCACAGCTCTCTTCTGAGCACTCACAGACCCTCCTACCTCACAGGATGTCCTGTTGTGGGGAGAAGAATAGAAAAGCTTCATCAACCGCTTTGAGTCCTCTTAAATGGGTGAAAAAAGCGGGGTAGGAAAGCCCACTCTTCTTCATCTTCTTTGCTGTTTAAATAGCTTCCTCAGAGTGCTGTCCTGTTATTTTTTATTCTTATTGTTTTATTGTGAAGGGTGGAATAAAAATTTCTTAAATAAATAAGTAAATAAATAAATAAATAATCTAAAAACTCTGACCCTTTTACCCCTGTTGCTTTTGCATTCAGTACCCTTTCTAATTACAGGATGGATAGGGAAGCAATCAAGGATGTCTCCATTTTCCTTCTCGTTCCTGAAGCTTTGGCAAGGTTGTCACAAGCTATTGCACTGTATCTTTACAGTATAGGTGGACAAATCTCCCCGAGTGCTGGGTCTGCAATGACAAAGGGAGAAACATTTCGAGCCATGACTGGTTCAATGATGGCTTGACAATCATTTGATTGTTCGGCGGCCAATGAGTTTATTCAAGCTTGGAATGCATCGTCTCTCCTCCAAGTAAGTTTTTGTGATACTTCACCAATACCCTTTAGCACAGGGAAGCTTTTGGAGTCAAGGATAGGAAATGCACATTTGCTCCCCCATTTGCCATTTTTTTTGCTCCAGTCTAGATCCAGCTTGAGCAGGTTCATAGGAGACTGTGCTCCATGTACAGTAATTGCACTTTGCGCATTGGTTGTTAATGCTACACTTTGAGCTTAGGAAGGGATAGATCAAGGGTTGAGCCTTGCAGGGCATGGGAGGCAGAACATTCATTGGAAGCTGCATTCTCACCTGCCTGAACCACATTTTGAACCTTTGTACAGCAGCATCAAGCTTGGGTAGGTGAAAGTCAAGCTTCATACTGCTAGTGACAGTGAGTGAAATTGATGTGATAGGAAAATGGCACTTCTAGCACCTATGATCTCCCCTGATTGCCCAAGGCATTTCCTGACCCACTAAAGATCAGAACGTGGTTTGGTGATATCAAATGTCTCACATGTATGGACGTTCCAACTCTCCCCAGTACCCCTGCACATTGTGCCTCATCTCACCTCCTTGCCCAATTAGACACTGGGTTTTGTCTGCCAGCTTTCCCATTAGAAAAAAATGTATGGAGAGTTTATGCTACTTCTGTACGTCAGAGACATTGATTGCAGGGGATGTGGCGGCGTGGTGGCAGGGGTGCAGCGATGCTGGCGGCGGCAATGGGGTAGCAACAGTGTGTTGGGTGGTAGTGGCAGAAGTGGCAGGAGGGTTAGAGTCAGGGTGTGTCAGGGTTGTGGTGGCATCAGTGGTGGTGGTGGTGGTGGCAGTGGCAGTGGCAGTGGTGGTGGGCAGCAGCGGCAGGTGGATTAGAGTCATGGGAGTACCAGTGTTGTGGCATGGCGGTGAGGGTGCAGCAGTGATGGTGATAGTGGTGGTGGGCCAGCAGCAGGTTGGGGTGGTGCTGGCAGGAGTAGCAGTGGCAGTGGCAGTGTTGATGGGCAGCAGTGGCAGTGGGTTAGAGTCGGGCGGGGGAGGGAGGTACCAGGGTTCTGACAGTGATAATGGATTCTCACCCAGTCCTGTATCTGTTTCACCAAGGAATCGGCCAAGCCAGGCAAATATCTACCATCCCGATGCCCCTTACAATCACAGCTACCAACTCTTGCCATGCTCTATTACACTTTTGCCCTGATGTCTCCTGCCCCCTCCTGCCCCTATGGCCAACCCCTGCCAACTCCTATCCTGACATGTTACCCCTGAATGCAGCTGCCGTGCCTTCCCCAATGCTTCCTGCCACCCCCTTCTGTGCTGTGCCATCTGTCCAATGCAGCTTCCTCCTCCACCCCACCCCCATGGATCCAGGGGATACACATGAGCTCAGGGCAATAGCAGCACAGTAGGTGTGGCCAGGCTGGTGGAGGCTGAAAGTGTCCTCTGTTCCCTGTTTGTCCCAGAGATGGACTAAAACTTTAAAAAGGTCATGTGGTCATTGTGCATCCATGGAGAAGAGCCTTCACCATCGCTTTGCCAGGTGTCCACATCACCAGACATGGATACCACAAAGTACCCACCAACCAGTGTGGATTTAAGTGACAGAAATCTATGTTTTATTTAATATTGCTGTATTGAGACTTTGGTAAAACACCCTCTGAGACAGTTTGGTCTAGTGGTTAAGTTGCCAGACTCTTATCTGCAAATCACTGGGTTTGATTCCTCACTTCTCCATGAAGCCAGCTGGGTGACCTTGGGCGAGTCACAGCTCTCTTCTGTGCTCTCTCCGCGCCACCAACCCACAGGGTGTTCTTTTGTGGGGAGAAAAACAAAAAGCTTCGCCAGCCGCTTTGAGTCCCCTTAAATGGGTGAAAAAGGCAAGGTAGAAAAGCCAACTCTTCTTCTTCTAGTTAATCACAGTTTGTGGAAAGGAACCAGAGTCTAACAAGCAATTGAAAGTCCTGCAGCTGATCTGCATTGAGATGTGAGCGTGTGCTGCTACTCCAGTTGGCCTTTGCTTCCAGAGGGTTCTGAGAAAAACCAGTCTGGCAAGAACTGATGGGGAGGCAAAGGGCAGACGAAAGAAGGAGGGGGGTGCTGCTAGCTCACTTTCCCTTCGTGTAGCTCCTTATTTACTCTGCTGGACACACAGTATATTTCCAAACACTTGCAGAATCAGTCAGCAGAGGGAGCCTCAAGATGGCTTTCTT
Organism: Aspidoscelis marmoratus; assembly: GCA_014337955.1. Lineage (NCBI taxonomy): Eukaryota > Metazoa > Chordata > Lepidosauria > Squamata > Teiidae > Aspidoscelis > Aspidoscelis marmoratus. The sequence continues at coordinate 4,812,974 of MTQE01002217.1, forward strand.
TCTTGAGAAAATCATATGGATTAGGGATTAATCAACTTTGAAGGGGAGAAAATGCACCTCCAAAATGCAATCTCTGAATGTTTAGCCTATGGAAGAGAAGACTGAGAGGAGACATGATCATGGTCTTCAAGTACCTGAAGGGCTGTCACAGTGCAGAGGGATTGTCCCTGTTCTCACTTGTACAATATGAGAGGACTAGAAACAATGGTATGAAATTGAAGGGAGTAAATACAGATTATGTATTAGGAAGAACTTCCTGACAGTGAAGGTGATCAGTCAATGGAATAGGTTGCCATGGGAGGTAGTCAGTTCTCCTTCACCAGAGGTCTTCAAGCAGAGGCTGGACCTACATCTGTCAGGGATGGTTTAGGAAATCCTGCATTGAGGAGGGAGTTTCACTTGGTGACCCTAGAGGTCCCTTCCAACTCTATGATTCTATGATTAGAGATGGGATGGGAACATGAGGGTCCATATGTTGCCAGTGCTAGCCTCCTTTTGAGTTGCTTTTTAAAAAGAAAACATACGTGTGGATGCAGCCAAAGGTACTTGAGCTACTACACTCACAATGGCTGTGTTTGGCCAATGTGTAGCCACAAGATAAGATATGCTTTCTGGGAAGACCAACCCTCAAGTATAAAGAGTCAAGGGCTATTTTCATATGGCATGGACTATGGTGTGTCACACTATTCCATGGTCTAACCCATGATGGATTGGAGCAGACCTTGAGGCCAGAGCCCAGATTCTGAAGGCCAGGCAATTTTCATTCCCAGCTGTCAAGGGTTTATGGGATGGATCTTTGCAGGGTGCATCACTTCCAGTTGCTTCCTGTTGCACTGCCAAAATGTCACTCCCTCATTATCCTGGAACAGTGGGCCATGCGCTTCCTGCATGTTGGCCACTGTTCTGGAGTAGGGCCACTAGTGTGCTGGTAGATCTCATCACTGAGGTCTACTAGTAGTGCAGGATAGGGCACCTTATGAACAAAGCATGCTAGGAAGGGGTGGGACTTCCCCTATCCCACAGCAGCTATGTAGAGTGGAGGGCCCTGGATTCCTTTGTAACCTGCACCAGTGTCCAGTACACAAAGGGTGAAGGTCACCATGGAGAATAGTTTCAGCTAATAATGAAAAGAGAACATGTTGAACTGAGCTTGCTTTATTGTACAGCAAGCTCCTGCTAGCGCAGGAACAATTCACCAGTTGCAAGTGCAAGAACAGCAGAGAGGAAAATTGGAAGCCTCCTTTGTTTTAATCCTTCCAAATCTACAAATTTACAAAAACTAGAAACCTTCCAAATAAAATATCTGCGCTTACTGCTAGGGGTAAACAGATCAGCTCCATCAGCTGCAGTATGAGCAGAACTAGGTATACCTCCCCTAATATGTTAAGTCTTAGGGAGACAAATTGGATATTGGATAAAGTTAAACCACATGCAGAAGTATAGACTTCCTCACTTGGGTTTGAAAGAACAAGGTAGATACCCTAATAGCTCTGGCTGACTGGCTAAGTTGGATGAAAAGATGTCCGGGCCTCTCTTTACTAGCTTTAGGCCAAATGGGAAACAAAGCAAGGGTGCGTCTCCATGCAAGCCAGTTGCTTCGCTTGTTGTGCGAGTTAAAAAAATCCATGTTGTAACTCGCAATAAAGAGTCCCCATGTGGTTTGGGGCAACATGGATTAAAATCGTACTTTCCTGTCCCCATGGAAGCCGCTTTTTGTGAGCCTGCATCTTTTTATCACCCCCCCCCCCCCCCGCTGGAGCGATGACAGGCTCCCTTCAGCTGTCATCCAGCTCCCTGCATTCACATAACACAGCTGTTTTAGTGCACAAGCAAACCAGTGATCTGCCCCTTCCTTTCACAGCGGAGGCTGCATTATTAGGAGGAAAGAGAGATTTCTTCCTTTCCTTTCTCTCGATTTCTTCCTCCGTGGGTTTTCTCTTCTGTTTCTCCCCCATCCTCCCGTAAGCTTCACTCATGTGTCTCTTCACCTTCCTTCCCTTCCTTTCTCTTGATTTCTTCCTTGTGTGTGTGTGTCTTCCCCTCCCTTCGCTTTCTCTTGCCTTCCATTTCCTCTCTCCCCCTGCTCCTTGTCAACTTCACTCGAGAGGGGAGAGGGGCGCAAAGCCTGCCGAATTGTAGCCAGCAAGCATGCAGGGCAAATGACAGCTTCCTAATGTTATGCTTGCAAGTGTCTCCATGCTCCCATGAAAATCCGTGGTTGCCCCCTAAGTCGGATGTAGTACTGTTTGAAAGGGTTTTTTTTTCTTGCTGTGGATTTTCCTCCTTTACATCTGATGTAGCCCAGAGTAAAGCTGTGTATGGAGACGTTCCAAGGCAAAACAAGCTTAAATCCAGAGATATTATCATTCAGCGAGTCAGAGATATAGAAGCACAGAATGATCTGATGAAAATTGTGATAGCTAAATCAATCCCGTAATTAACTGCTTATAAATCTCAATTTAAGCTGGAGGAGTATCATCGTTTCAATATACCAATGTACTTTAGGACTCTGTTTACAAAAGTGAGATTTGATCAGTTAAAAATAATGATCAGTACAGGGAGATATGATAAAACCCTGAGGCAAAATAGGCTCTGTATTTGTGATTCAAAGGTAGTAGAGGATATGTCCCATTTCCTCTTGGACTGCTCCCTGTATGAAACTATCAGAGAGCAGTTATTGGCCCCATGTTTGCAAAATGACTATAGTATAAACAACCAAGATAAAATGCATTTGTTATTAAAGGGTACCAATAAAGCAACCATAATGAGAGTAGCAGCATTTATAGCTAAGGCCAATAAGATGAGAACTGCATTTATAACCGGGGGGTTGTAGATCTATGGTTTTAAAAATGTTTTAACTTGGTTCTTAATTGTTTTAAAGGACAAATGAGTTTTATCAGCTGTATTTTGTATTTGTGATATGGTCAATGGACTAATAATTAAGAAATAAACATGTGATCTAAGTCATAACTATGGAACTGAAAAAAAAATCCTTCCAAACCATGGGCCTTTTCACACTTTAGCCCATAGGGAATAATTAGGCAACATCTGGGGAAGAGCATCTGCACCCAGAGGAGGCTGTTACAGCCCCCAGCCCCTCACTGCCTTCCCAGAAGTTGCCTAATTATCAGCTAGCTGTGGATCCTTCCCAGATGTTCACCTATCGTGAAGTAGCTGGTGAGCTCATGAAAGTCCCAACGGAGGGTGGAAAGTCCACAAATAAAATGGATAGAAATGGAAAGGTGTGAGCAGTCAGAACTGAAGACGGACTGAAGAAGGTTTAAAGTGATGTTGTGTCTGTGGCCCAAGGGGTGTCACGTTTGAAGTCTCTCTCTCTCCTCTCTTTCCTTCAGACCATGGAACATTTTCTATATCAGTGTTCACCAGCACTCTGGGACAGAAAGGATGTTGAAGGAGGCCCTGGCTTCCAGACAGAAGCCTACTGTGACTTTACTAAATTTAATTTTGACCCTCTCTGGAGTCTGCCCCCTATAGACCTCACGTCTGACTTCCCCAAGCTTCTTTTATTGAGTACATTATTTCAGTTAATTGAAAAATTTTTGCAAAAGCAGATGTGACCGATATAGAACTGTAGTGGTATGGATAGGTCCACATTTGTTACCAATTTCTCTATGCTAAATGCGGGGCGTAGAAGTCCCCTTGCACATCAGATGGAAGTATTATCACAACTACTGTATCTTGAGTTATCCTGGCTTAATTGCTTATCAGCTCAGTTTAAGACTTTAGTGTTGACTTTTTAAACACTAATAGGGTCAAGACTGTTAAGAAAGGAAACCCTGCTTTTCATGTACTTGGTAACAACAATTTATTTTTTGGTGCCTTGTAAAAATGCATTTACTTTTCCTGTGTTGCATCCAGACAATGCTTACTTATTCCGCTATATTTGAATATTCTGGAATGAAGCAGGGAGCAGAAGTGTCGTTTTCAGTGGAAGTCAGAAGCACCTTGACGGAGGGCAGAACATTGTACCATCTGAAAATGGGGCCTCTATCTGTGATTGTGCCCAGTAACAGGGTGGCACAGTCATTGTGATATGCCTACCACTGCTGCAAAAGGAGACACGGCGTCAGAATGTCTTGTGGTTAGGTGATCTTGTATTCACCAGGTTTGATTCCACCCTCCTCCATGAAGCCAGCTGGGTGACCTTGGGTGAGTCACAGCTCTCTTCTGAGCTCTCACAGCCCCACCTACCTCACATGGTGTCTGTTGTGGGGAGAAGAACAGAAAGCTTTGTCAGCTGCTTTGAGTCCCCTGAATTGGGTGAGAAAACGGGGGATAGAAAAGCCAACTCTTCTTCTCCCCTTCTCCTCCCTAGTGAAGATACGGCCTCTGTTTTGGATGGTGGTCCACAGTGTGGATGAGGTGTTCTACTGGTGCAGACAGCTCCAGTAGCCAACAACTTTCAAATGGAAGCCTGTGGAGGAAGAGGAGGAGGAGGGTTGGGTTTCAACCCTTCTAAGTAAAGTCAAGTCAACTGATAAACCTTCTGTTCTTCTCCCCACAATAGATGCCCTGTGAGGTTGGTGGGGCTGTGAGAGATCAGTAAGAGAGCCCAGGATCACCCAGCTGGCTTCAGGGAGGAGGGCAGGATTGAACCAGGATGCTAACAGATAAAAGTGCAGCACTCTAACCACAGGAGGCCTTGATCAAGGTGCTTAATCACAGTTTTCCATGAAGTTATATAGGATCAGGCTATTTATACACACACCTCCAACTTTGTCACTTGCCATAGAACATTAGAGCTGTCTTACAGTGTCTCCCACAGCATGTGATCCTCTTTAAAACTGGAATTTTCAGTCTGGGGAGTAAACCTGAAATGATGCACATAATGGCTGACCACAGTACCTTGCAGACGTCCCTGATCTGTATCTCTCATCATTCCTTGCCATTGACCAGATAGACTGAACCTCATGGGAGCTGTAGTTCAGCAACATCCAGAAGGTTGACATCTGCTCAGTCTCGTTACACATGCAAAGCTATGCAAATTATGGTAGACTTCACAGTTATAGGAGTTTCCCCAGTGGTAGCCAGCAGCAAGCATCCTTTAAAAATGAGCACCAGGTACCTTGTTCCATAGATCTAAAAATAAAATCTCTTCTACACAGCTGATTAGCGAAGTCTATTTACTCTCCTTCCCTTGGCTATATATAACCTCTGCATCTTCCAAGCTGAAAAACATTGTTGGTAAATTCCTGCCGTTGGGGTATTTTTAGCTGCTTATTGTCTGCTTTGACATTGTCGTGTACAAATAAGCCTGAGATGCATTGAGGAGCCTGTCACACCTTTAAATTAATGGCCTTTAGTAGGAAATGCTTGTGTAACAGCCATGGAAAGGGACTGAGGTTTTGCGTTTTGTGAATTCACAGGCCTCTTCAGGGGATAACAAACTTGGGTCGGTGCTTTGTTACTCTCTTTGCTCGGCCGTAGTGGTATGAAAGGAAGCATTCAGTGGCAACCATTAAATTTATTCAGAGGAAAATCTCACTATATGCAGTGATACCTGCTGAGAAGTAGCCATTCAGGGAGTGAAATTGCACCGCCGGACAAATCTAGCACATCGCACACCAATCAAATGTTACAATATTCATACACTGACATTTGTACGAATACGAAGGCATTCCTATAAATCGTCCGGACATTTGTTAAACTGGGGAGATGGGAAAGAACCTGAGCCAGTCCCATCTGCAATGGTTCTAGGGTGCGTTCAACATGCATTGAGAGCGTATTAAAAGTGGACTCAGGTCAGATTTGGTGCTTTCAGAGTGGATTTGTTATAGAATATGTATTGGATACATATTGAATATGTATTCGTTCGTATAGGATATTCACATGAATGCATACAAATACATTCGTATCGAATAGAATTTTACCACATTCGGAAGGGTCTAGTCCAGTGATGGCCAACCTATGACACGCGTGTCACAGGTGACACGCCAAGCCCTTTTGGGTGACACACATGGTCACTCTGGCATCTGGGCGTGTAGTGCTTGCTTGTTCTTGAAGGGTACAAAATACCAACCTTCAATTGAAGATTTAGCGAACGAAATTCAGCAACAAAAGTCACTAATGTAAAGAATTGTTTTTGCTTTTAATAAAATACATATATCAAAAATTTAACTTTTTTTTACTAGAGCTACAAATATCACAAAATTATGGATATTTCTAGATGTGACACAGCACCCGAGTTAAGCTAGGTTTTCTTGCAAATTTTGACACACCGAGCTCAAAAGGTTGGCCATCACTGGTCTAGTCGTATGAATGCAATTTGTGAACATTCAATTTGTTATCAAACAAATGTCAAAAAAACACATCCCTTAGTGACTGCCCTTTTGGAACTAATGGCTGTCTAGAAAGAACAGAGTTCAGCAGCTTCTTGAGACATTTATACAGTATAATCCGAGGAGAGTTTGGGAAGAAGGGACAGCCAATGGATCAACCAACAAGCTCATTAGAACCCCCACCCTTCTTGGAAATATTTACTTGCTTTTGTTGCTGGGAATAAACTCTCAATGTTTTTTTTTTCTTTTGAAGAAAATGTTTTTAACCTGCTTCCCTACTGTTTCCCCCCTTTCTTTCACTGCAGAAGAATTTAAGACCCTTCGGGACCTGAAGCCGTGTCTGACCTAAGGAGAGAAATCCGCCCCCTTTTTCAGCCTAAGTCACTGGCGGCCAATGGGACGGGGAAAGACTTTGATACCATCCCTTTACATAAATAAAGCTATACGTCAAACTGTTGTGTTTGGACACGAAGCTGAAATATCGTGTGCCAGATGACGAGCTTATAAACATTAAAGCCATATGCGCCAAGCCAGGGACCCGAGAGCCAAGGCGCTCTGGCGCTGGTGCAGAAGTAAGCCCTGATTTATCCACCCAGCTCTGCTGCAGAAACTGGCAGGCAAAGCAAAGAAGCGAACCCAGGCTGACCCCACTCCAGTCAGTAGGCTGAGCCAGAGGAGCTAGAAAGAAGGAAATCCAAACCATTTACATGGCCCTTTGGACGTTTATCAACCAATAATCTGTTTGGCTCAAGTGGAGACATTTAACGTGTCAATCACGTCCTTATTACTGTAAGGATTCATTATTGCAGCTAGATGAGAGACCAAAGCAAAGCCCTACCCAAGGGAACTGAGAGGGGGTAGGAGACAGGAGTGGGAAATGTGTGCTAAGGATGCCTGGATCATTTCTGCAAAGCGCCACTGCTTCCAGTTTGGAGCCGAAGAAGGGAATCAAGTTTGGCTTGGGGTGGAAATGGAGCTGGAGTCCACAGTACGAATATTCATGCGCATCCCTGCTCCACAGTCAAACTTGTCTAAACCTTGATGGCCACATGGTTGGCAGTACATAAGAACATAAGAGAAGCCCTGCTGGATCAGGCCACAGCCCATCTAGTCCAGCATCCCGGCCCACCAAATGCTCATGGGCATCTCAAACAGAGACAAGGACAGACCTTTTCCTGCTCTTGAATTCCCAGCAAATGGCATTAGAAACGTCTTGCTTCCGCCCCCACCCCCAGCCTGAAAGATATACCTAGGCATTCATTCTAGTAGGCATTGATACATATGTCATCCATAAATTTGTCTAACACTACCTTAAAGCCAACTAGACTGGTAGGTATCACCACCTCTTCTGGCAGCACATTCCATAAACTGATGACCCTTTGGGTGAAGAAATCCTTCCCCTTGTCAGATCCAACTCTCCTACCCATCAGCTTCATAGATGCCCCCTGGTTCTAGTGTTGTGCGATACAGAAAAGAAGTTTTCTCTATCCACCTTTTCTATTCCGTGCATAATTTTATATACTTCAATCAGGTCCCCTCTTAAACGCCGTCTCTCCAGAATGAAGCGTACACCTAAGTGAATAGAATGAGACTTAAACTTCTTAGTACGTCCGTTTTATTTACAGTTAATGTGGGCCCACAAAGAAGTATGAAATTAAGACAATAGAGTTAAAATGATGAAATTAAAAAGAGCAGCAAAACAAGGGGTCTTTTCGCACTTGGGCAAAAAGGGAGGTCAGGGTATGCTTCAGGATGGAGTGTCCGCACCATGTGGAGCTGTTTCCCTTCTGGAACTGGATCTGAACGTGCTGGAACATCCCTGAGTGAGACAGAAGTGGATCACTAACCATTTGTAGGATGTGACCAGTATACTCCAACACGTACCCTTTGCACCTCTTCTGGGTGAAGGGGGTGGGGGGGGCAGGGTGGCACAGTGGCAGTCACATGCCACGTTGTGTGGTTGCTTGGACAGTGGCATTTGCATTTGGCAGTGGTCGCACCTTCACTTTAAACCTTCCTCAGTCCATCTTCAGGTCTGGCTGCTCACACCTTTTCATTTCTATCTGTTTTATTTGTGGACATTTCCCTTGGGATATGCATGAAAATTCACCACATACAATATTTGTGCAAATTCGAATGAATGCATACATCTGCATTTGAATTGAATATTAGCTACATTTGAAGAGTGGCGTTCAACTGCAAAGCGAATGCATTTGTGCATTCATTCAAAGCTTCATTACATGCACGAACGTGGGGTGGTGGCAAAGTCACACCTGCAAGGGACTCAGAGCAGATTCAAAGCAGATTCAGAGAGAAATTGAAGGGTGTTCAGGGTAGATTCAGAAGAGATTTGGAGGTGTGACTGGTGGCAGGGATTCAAACTGGATTCGAGTAGCATTTGAAGAACATTTGTGGCAGATTGGAATCCTATCACATTTGTCGTGGCTCTGGTCATACGAATGTGAATTTGGTTCACATTCACTTTCCTGTGAATCAAACATGGGAGGGGGGATCGTGCACATACCTACTCCCCCCCCTCCATTTCGACTTTCCTGTATGGAAAGTCCACAAATAAAACAGATAAAAATGGAAAGATGTGAACAGTAACACCGAAGAAGGTTTAAATGAAGGTGGGACCTTAATTTGATTAATTGATTAATTTATTTATTTCCTGCCGAAGAACTCAAGATGTTATGGTACAGTCAGTGGGCAACATTCGCATTGTGAGTGCCATCCCATCCCATGTAGAACTCAGGCTTACCTGGGAGCAGCGGAAGGGTGGACTATCCCACCCAGGACAGTCTGCCTCACCGTGGTGACATCCTTGTGCACTAGGACATTGCTATGGTGATCACCAACGCAGCATGTGACTGCACAGCCATGACACCCTGCCCACCAGACAGCACAGCAGTGCAAGTGGTGCATTTGGGACTGTACTGAGACTGGCCTAGGTGGTTTTGGTTAAGCTGTGGAGCAGTTTTTACTGATTCAGGCCTAGTGGTGATCAGGAAGGCTCTTGGTCACTTTGGGATGGAAACGGCACTGAGGGGGACGTATGCTCCATCCCAGAGCATGGCTGGGCTACCCTGCTCATTAAAGCAGTCACAATGGCTTGAACATCATATGAGAACATCATATGAGATATAAGAACATCAGAGGAGCCCTATTGGATTGGACTACAGCCCATCAAGTCTAGCATCCTGCTCCACACAGTGGCCCACCAACTGCATATGGCCATCTCAAGTGCAAGACGATGGAAAGCTTCACCTGCTCTCGAATCCTAGAAAAAGGCCTTTAGAGGCATCCTATCTGCCTCCCCAGCCTGGAGATGTACCTGGGGGTGCTTCTGCTCCTGCTGCTGAGAAATAGATTTAAGAAAATCCGTTTCCCAGTGATCTGTCCTCCCGAGTATCTGTCCAAAATAGGGACAGATCTGAGGAGGGCCCACACATCTGCACACGCGTGGGGAGGATGGATTCTGCTGGCTGGATCCCCTGGGTGCTGTGTGGAGGCCACAGCACCCATTCCAAAGGGGATCCGGCCTCCCGTGCTGCTGACACCACCCCTGGAGCTGTGGGACTGAAGCATGCAGTGGCCAGTCACCGTGCATTTCCGCTGGTGTGTGGCATGTGGGGGAGGGGCTTCAGAGGCAGCCTGGCCTGCTTCTGCCCTTCCCAAGATGGCGGCTGCCGGCATATCTGGTCCCTTGCCTCTCCGTGTGTGGAAGTGTCCTGCTTCCAACAGATTGAGGCGAGGGGCAGGATGGAAGACCTCATTTTCGAGGTCTTCCCAGAGGCCTTGCACACCAGAGTGCAGAAGTGGCCGCCTTGACTGGTCCCGGATCCGGCCTCCAGTGTGGAAGGTAAGCCCTGTAAGTGTCTTGTATGTGTCCTGTACGTGTTGTTAATGTGTTTTAATGGCCTGTGCGGAAGCACCCTGGACATCCATTCTAGCACCGATTGGTACATCTGTCATCCATGGATTTGTCCAACTCTTTCCTAAAGCCATCTAGGCTGGTTGGTGTCATCACCTCTTTTGGCAGCAAATTCCATAGCTCGATGACCTCTGGATGACGAATTATTTCCCCTTGTCCGATCTGACTCTCCGACCCATCAGCTCTTAGAGTGGCAACTAGGATCCACTGGAAATATCAGTAAAAAGTATAATTCACCAGAACGTATAAGCTGATGGAACCATAAGATTGGGAAAGTAGTAGAAAATGGACAGGCTGAAGAATGGTGGGATTTCTGGATGCAAGCTGATAAGCATCTTGCACACAAGAGTCCTGACATAACCGTGATTGAGAAAAACCATGTGTGGATTATCGATGTGGCTATATCTGCAGTTAAGCAAAAACAGCTGGAAAAAGTCACTAGATACAAAGACTGACAAATTGAAATTGAGCATCTCTGACAAAGGAAGGCTTGCCAATAGTTACTGGTGGCCTTGGTGCAGTTGCAAAAGGACTGGAGTAATGTCTTAACACCTTGAGCATTGACAGAAGGGCTATCAGTTACAAAACTAGGGAAAGAACATATCCTACACTGAGACTTCTGGTGATCCTAAAGGCCTTTCTGCCCTTAAGTCTACTCTGGATCTTGGCAGTCTTCTGGGCTTCATTTGTCCGAATGCTAGTGCAGATAAGAGATGCCTTACCCCTGCTAGCTACTTCTGATACACCCTATCTCCATGGGACAGAGTGTATTCCAGATCTGGGGCCTGTTTGTCCTTGGCTTTATTCTGGAATATATCCTGGAATAGGGGACCTGCTGTCCACATGGTAGTGCAGACTACAGCAGGCCCCAAGTGAGGCCTGCCATTGTCCGCATTAGCTTGTGACCAGCAGACTGCTATCCCGAGATATATTCTTGAAAAAGGCCAAGTTCAGAAAGCCCCCAGGTTTTCTTTAGATCAAAAATACCAGTGGATGTTGATAATCCCTCGAATTGGGCCAGGAACTGCCTTTGCACAGTATACCAAGGCATGCAATACAGAAGCTACCCTAGATGCTGATGGGAAACCATAAACTCCATCTGAGCAAAGCTGTATTAATAATCAGTTGAATCTGTTTGCGTTTGCTAAGTTTGCTGTGTTTTTGCCCTTGAAAAGGGTTAGTGTTTTTTCTGTTTTCTAACAGAGTTTGGAATTGAAAGCAAACAACTGATTATTCTACTAACCAATTCGCTGTCAAACCGAATGAATGGGTGCATGGTTTAATATACAGCCACACTTCTGGTCTCTACAGTGCCAGGTTTGTTGGCTAATCAATTAATTAATTAAATTGGAAACCTTGCCTTCTCATTTCTGACTTTCAAGTATGGCGAGATGTGGGAATTTCCAGTCTGAATGGAGAGTATGATTAGGGAAGGTGTCACTCTAGGGATGTGCACTAATGTTTTGTACGTGTTTGATTCATATTAAATGCAAAAGAAATAATGTTTGTTCGAACAGATCCCCTTTGAATGTGGTAGAATTCAAATTCAATGCAAAGGTTCAATACAAATCTGATTTGTATCCCCATTACAAATGAATCCCCTATGTTTCCCTTCATATCCTCTACATATCTTCCATGTATCCCCTATGTACCCACTCTAAACACATCAAATCCACTCTCAATCCACTTTTAATCCACTCTGGATCCACTCTGGATCCATTGCAGATGTGACTGAGGCAGCTGCTTCCCCACCTCCTCAGGTTCACAAATATAATGAAGCTTTGTATGCATGTCCTGAAGCGTTTGATTCATATTCAGATTTCAATCTTTGAATGCACCAACATTAGATTCAAATTTCAGTGTCCAAATTCAGATGAATTAATACAGATTTTGAATGTGACGAATACTGGTGCACATCCGTAGTTCACGTTCCAGCTGAAAGCTTTAATTTGACCTCCTCCCTCTCCACCTCTACTCCTTTCCCCTTGCAGAAGAGTTCTGCAAGCCACTGCTCGATGGAAGCATGAAAGCCTCTGGTTTGGAAACCGAGGAAATGTCGCGATACCCATGTGACCGTATTGCCTTTAGCTCACTGTCCCCCTCTAGCGTCAACCCTGTGAACTGCAAACTTCGCAGGAAACCTCCTAAGATGCTCACGACATTTGACAAAGTTCTTGCCTCGGCAAATGAAAATTTGAAAATCTTGCAGAACTCCCTCCTCTTAACTCAGACTCTCCCCTGGGATCTTACTCAGCAGTATGAAAAGGTTCTTTGCCTCATAAATCACCTTTAGAGCCTCCTTCAGGAGAGCAGGGGAATTTTAAAGGGCAGTTAGCTCCTGACGTGGAGATGTAGGACTTTATTTGGGTATTTAGTTTCCTCTTTCGTTCATAAAATAAACATTTCTGATTTATTCCTACGCGGCTGTACGCTCCTTCAATGTTTTCTTAAAGAATCCGAGCGCAGCCTGGCAATGTAAAATGCTTTCGAGAACCTGACCCAGGAAAAGAGCAGCCTTTTAAATTATCCCTATTCAGGAAATGGTTGGATTCAACACATTAGACGGAAAGGTTAAAATCTTTGTGCTGAATCGTATTAAATCTTTCTACAGTAAATCCTGGAGGAAGTTGGGCATTCGAAGGCGCTCACTTATTCTCCGTGCCTCAAAACTCCTCCTGTATTCTTAAAGGGAAATTATCATTAATCAAGCAAGACAAGTCCAGGCTAATAAAAGCTGCTCTTACACTGAGACAAAGTTTTCCATTTTAGTATTTCATAAGTAAAGCCCTCTCGTTTAATATAAGGGAAATGCTCCGTTCTGGAACGGTATCTTGAAGGAGCAAAAAAACCCACCCTCCTCATAATTGCTTTCACGCGGCTTCTGAACAGAAACCATAATCCGTGGCGTGTGACCTTTGGGATAAAGTGTCTTTGCAAAGTCAAAACCAGGCTCATGTCTGGCTGTGGAGATCAGCCAGTGTGCTTCTATTTATCTGCCTAGAGCGGTTTTATCCTCCAGAGCAGCCTGCAAAGTCTTGCTCATAAACTCCTGAGACTTTTTTGCACCCAGAACGCGCGTAGGATGTCCTGGGACGGAGCATTCACTCCACTGGGCCAGCGGTTCCGTTTGGAACTGCCCCAGCCCGTCTCAGGGCACCCTACACGCGTTCTGGGTGTAGAGCACGAAATCACGCTCTACACCCAGCCCAGGGTGTTTGCAGCTGTCCCTGGCCCTCCCACAGCTGTTGGAGAGGTAGAGTGTTCACATACTCCCTCCCTGACAGCTGCAGGCCCTGCCCTAGGCCTCCTGCAATTGGGTCAGGTAAGACCCAGGGGCGGGCAGGCTTGTCTGGTCCTCTTTCCCTGGTTTCTGCATGCTCCAGTGGACTGGATCTGGTCCTCTAAGGCCCACGGGAACCAGGGAAGGAATGCAACAGGCCCACCCGCCCCTGGGTTGAATTTGACCCAATGGCGGGAGGCCTGGGAGGGGCGTCCCACCCCTGCACCAGCCTTTTCAGGCAAGGATACACGGGGACGGATTCCCCTTTCACATGTAGGCAGGTAGGAATACATTCCCATGCATTCCTTACTTGCCTAGGTGTGAATGGGGAATCCGTCCCCAGGTTGTGGCCTGATCCAGCAGGGTTTCTCTTGTGTTCTTATGTTCTTAATGCAGGATCTAGACAAGGTCCTAGGATTGACTCTTGCTGCGTCCCATGAGATGTGAGCAGCCAACCTCTGTTTACCTGCATGTCTGGCAAACAGCATATATGATTGGTTTGCTAGCAACTACTGGAAGCCAGCCGAACACCTACACCTTCCTTCTTTTATTATTTTTTGTTGACTTGGTTGGCTCCCAAAAGTCCACAGTCAGCCAGTTACGTTTGCTGCTCACCAGACAAGCAGGTAAGTGAGCTGTTATTGAAAATCCAGTGTTGTTGCTGGATTTTCCATAAAAGCATTGCATGCACGTTTTGTATGTTAGGGCTGTGCACAAATACAATTTTCAGATTTGATTCAAAGATTTGAATTTGAATGAATAGAGAAAAAACAAATGTATTCAAATCCAATTCAACTACATTCGTGTCTATTCGTACGAATATTCAATTCGTATTTGAACATACAAATGGCTACAACATTCATATGTGTCCGTACGCATCCCTATGCACCTGTACGCATTCGTATGCATCCCATTTTTATCCCATATGCATCCTGGTTTTGTCCTGTACGTATCCGTAAAAATGTGTACGGATACGAATACGAATGTCCAAATAATTCATAGCAATGATTTGAAACATTTGGATTCATTCAAATGTTAAAAATTGAATGCATAGACGTTTGATTTGAATTTGAATATCTGAATTTGATCAAATTTTGAATGTTTTGAATATTCTTGCTCATCCCTATTGTATGTTCCAATTTAGTACTAGATTGGGAACGTCTGAAGATCATGGTGGAGGGGCTTGCATAGCTGAATGAAGCTATGAGCTATGTTGTGCAGGGACACCCAGGACTAGAGGAGGAAATGGCACACCACTCTAACATCCTTGCCAAGAAAATCCCATGAGCAGTAGCAAAAGACTGAAAGATATCGCATAGAAGATGAGCCCTTCAGGTTGGTTGGATGGACAAGTTCAAGTAACGCTGGAAAGAGAGACAGGAGCTTTTGAGTTTGTGGTTCAAGAAACTGCATTTAAGGGAGGAGGGTTGAGGAGAAGGGCACAGAAATGCCTGTAAGCCAGTGTTTCCCAAACTTTTGGCCTATGTGTACCCCTTCTATAATTTTCGT
>MTQE01002217.1:4862092-4872635 GCA_014337955.1 Aspidoscelis marmoratus
CACAATTCGGGGGGGGGGGGAGATTCATCCCTTCTCATCTGAAGCTTTTACAAACTGGAGGAACTACGCCTCCGACCAAGATGTACTTTTGATTTATGATCCCACAGATTTGAATGCTGTTTAGGAGGCAAGTCACTTAAGTAGCAGCTTGTCTCTTCAGGAAGCAGGATGGAAATGATGTGAAAGAGAAATAGAACAGCAATTAAGTATTAAATGCATGTAGGCTCCTCTTCCATGCATACAATATCTTACCCACTGCATCTAGCTGATGGTCAGTCTCAAAAAACTAAGCAGGGTTGCATTTGGTTATGTGTTGGATTAGAGAACACTAAGAAATCCCAGCACTGTAGCCTAGAATGAGACCTTCTGCAAGAAAAGATCATAAAATAAGGCAAGAGCAAACCATCTGCATATTGGTCGTATGTAGGCTTTCACGGCCTGATTCAGTCTCATTTGTAGTAGTTTTGGGGCTGTTATGCTGTGTTCAGCATAAGTTAGCCTCAACAACTCACCATTAACACTTCCACCCAAGGTAGCAATCCCAACAGGGTACAGCTAGGGAAAGACCAATGACTCATTAGCAACTCAAACAAAGGAAGAACTGACAAACAAACAGCAGGCATCTATAAGAAGGGAAACAAGATCTAGTAAGACACCAGTCACCCTTGACTCTTCCAAGAGCAAAGTCCTCTCAAGATGGATATCGCAGCTATATCCGAAAGCTTCGGTTCTCAGAAGAAGAAATCTGGAAAATGCAATAACAGCCCCCAAACTGCTACAAATGAGCTATCTGCATATTGTGGCAAAGATATGCAGCCCTCCTCAGTGTAAAGAACAGTATGGACAACCTGTATAAATAAATAAGCTCAAGAGTGTATTTTATACTTACCTTTAACTTACTTTCTGCTAATGGATCCAGTTCAGAGAAAGGAAGGAGAGAGAGAGAGAGAGCGGCCCTTATTCTAACTAAAATTCATGAGATTATGTGTCAGTTTTCCAAGAGGTGCATTTGGACTTCACCCAAGAGTTTAAAGATAATAGTAGAAATATGATGAATCCCTCATATTTATCTTGTCTTTCTCCCCAGATCTATTTCCTTACTGAATGGGAGTAGGGAAATGCTCTCTAATCCCCCTGTTCTCCTTTTTTGGTTTTTTTGTTTAATTAGCAATAAATATCTTGTCAGCGGAATGACAGTAACTAATGGCCCAAGGGAGTGCAACGCTGAGGTTTGCCCTGCGAAGTCCGCAACTCAGGCAACGCGAACGGTCCAGGCCGAGCGCAGTCGCCCAGCTCGGTTGTAAAAATAAATGATCAGGATGGTGTTATTGTAAGATGATAAAAAGGGGAGGCGGGGGCGGATCGGGAGACTTCCCTGATTTCAATCAAACGGTCCGGCTTCTTGACTGGTGGCGACAGGCAGGCTGGACAAGGCGCAATGGAATGCCTTTGGCTGATGGGGAAGGTTGAGGGATGCAGAACTCTGGGTATCAATCACAGAGACAGGTCGGAGCTGACAAATGACAGGCTCACCGCCGACAAGGGGACAGGGGAAGGGAATAGCTTTTTACAGCTTTGCTTAGGCCAAATCCTGACCTTGTAGAAGGCAAGGAACTTGAGTGTGGGTTCCCTGGAGGAAGGTCAGAAGCGGCAGGCGGACGGGGTTGTTTTTTGGTCACTTGCGAGGGGCATGTTGTTTTGAATGGGAAGACCCAACACTGACCGTTGGCAGCCGCTTGGTGAAATTAACTGAGGCTGATGAGATTTAAAAAACCCAGAGAGAAGCAATTTGGACTTAAAGTATAGAGCGGACAGTCGTTAAAGATGACTTGGAATCACAGGACATAAGATTGGAAATCATTATATATTTTTCTCTCTTTTCTTCCCCCTTTTTGTTGTTTCTTTTCTTTTATATTTCTCTCTTTTCTTCCCCCTTTTTGTTGTTTCTTTTCTTTTATATTTCTCTCTTTTCTTTCCCCTTTTTGTTGTTTCTTTTCCTTCCCCCTTTTCTTCTCTCTTATGTATGTTGCTATTTGTCTTTCATTCTTTAATTTTATTGTATTGGAAACTTAATTTTACACATATGCAGTAAGGAGAAAACTTAGATTATGTGCCAGCAGAACATCTACAGAAAGAAGAACTGGGGTTGTGTAGACAGTGTTTATATGTATATAAACTGAACATTATCTACACAACCCCAGTTCTTCTTTCTGTAGATGTTCTGCTGCCACACACACATATATAAAACATATAAACATATATATATTGTCTGCATTTATTGTATATGTTTGTTGTTCTGCCCTTTGGTGATATGTAAATATTATATTTATATGATCCAGACCAACCGTTGTTCTATAATTTTAGAGGGGCATATTTTCAATGGGAGGACCCCAGCACTGATTTTCCTGCTTCAGGCCTGCTTTTAAGATATAATACAGAAAAGAGCTCCTCTTCAGTTCTTTCCCGTTTGAATTTTCACACTTTGCATGAGTTGCAGTATTGAAATCACCATGTGTGCCCCGAAAATGATTATCCCTTGCATCTCTGGAAACTCAAAGGTTTGCTCAAGCAAAAAGCATCACAAAACATAAATAGTTCTATATCTTAAAAAGAGAGAGAGAGAGGAAACTTTAATACAATATTTCTTACAGCACATAATAGTGGCCAGTATTTTATTCATATAGCATTTTCTAGAGCACAGTACTGCATAGATGTAGGAGATCTGCTGATGAAAATTATCAATTGCTAGTGGTACCCTCTCCTATTGAATGGGGGAGAATGGAGGGGGGTGTCAGTGTGAGAGTGGTGGGGGACACTATTTTTAGCTGCAAAGACTGATGCTCTTCCAGGATGATTGAAGATGGATTTTTTGTCAAGCCAAAACTGCTTACTGGTGACCTGATAGAACCTGGGGCTGGTGGGTGAATGAGGGGCAAATGGATTATGTGTTTCTGTATGGTTTATTTGAAATGTTTACTTTAATGTAATGGATTTTTTTTTTTTAAAAAAAGTGATAACGGTACCCTCTTACAGAAAATGTATTTCTCTTATTCCAGAATGAAATCTGTTACACATATTTATTTCTATTTTTATCTTGCCCTATACCCAAGGTCTCACAATGGGTTACAAATTGTTTTAGATTTGTTGAATTTTTAAGTCCTTTTAATGTATATTCTGTTTTTAATCTGTTGTTTTAATGGTTGTTATCTGCCCAGAGACCTTCGGGTATGGGGTGGGATAGAAATGTAAATAATAAACAAACAGCAACAACAAAACATGAAATGAACTAAAACTGGGAAGGAGAAGCTATTCCTCAGCCAGATAGATGTCCCTTTACAGATTTCCTGAACATATATATTAAGATGCCAAAGACACCTCAGGGATTGGTTATTCCAGAGTCCGGGGGCTAACACGAATAACACGAAGAGTGTATTCTATCCTCTTGTGTTTTAACTGAAATATATTTATTGCATATTCCAACAGCTGGTTACACCAGTTGTCTTACCATCACTGGTCAATTGCTTTCTCATCAATGTTCTAATTAAATGGGATAAATGTATATGAGCAGAGGAAACCTAGTTGGGTGTGACACCAACTATACTGCTGTCTCAGTATCCTTTCCTGAAAAACTTGCCTGGTCCCTTAAAGGAACTCTAGCTAATTTATAATATGTTTTCAAATCTATTTTATCATTTTTAAGGGTTCTTGTTTCCTTTTGTATCTTGTCTCTTTAGACTGTAAGCCTGAGGGAAGGGACCTAAGATTTTTAAAATATTGTACCCTGCCCTGAGACCTTCGGGTATAGGGCGGGATAGAAATACAAATAAATAAAATAATATTTACTGTATTTTTTTTACTAAATAAGACCCATTTTTTCCAGAAAAAAATTATAGGTGGATAAATATTTTAAATAAATACAATCAACAACAACATGCTTAACTGAAAGTCCTACAGCATGTTGCTACATCTGATAGTGCTAGGGGTGTGCATGAATGGTTTTTTTTTTGCATTCGAATTTGAGTCGATTCGAATGTCAAAACATTCAATTCCATTTGAATGTTTAGAATCCGAATGCAACAAAAACTTATTCGAATCAATTACATTCGAATCTATTTGCTTGAATGTTAGATACAAATTTGAAGATACAAATGTCAACAAGATTCGTATTTAAAGATATGAATGCCGTCAACATTCATATGTGTTATACGTATCTGTACACATTTCATACGCATCCCGTTTTATCCCGTATGCATCCTGTTTTTGTTCCATATTATAAGCGCAAATGCATACAGATACGTGTGATATTTGGACAGATTTGTATGTAATACATACGTATCTGTACATTTGAATGATTCAAATCATGGTTTTAGGACTGATATAGTTTTTGCTATGTTTTGCTATGTTTCTTTTTAAATGTTGTGAACCGCCCAGAGAGCCTTGGGTATGGGACGGGAGATAAATATAAATATAAATGAATAAATAAATAAATAAATTTGAAATTCATTTGAATGCCTAAATTTGAATGTGTAGACATTTGATTCGAATTCAGATGTCCACATTCGAATGAATTTGATCGGATTTTGAATGTTTATAATGTTTGTGAATATCCCTAGGTAGTACTGCAGCTTCATTGACCATCCAGAAATCCATCAGTTTGTACAGTTACTGGAAAGTAACTTTCAAAAATCCCAGGATAACCCGCGGTTTCCCCCAACATCAGATGTAGTACTGTTTGAAAGGGGAGGTTTTCTGCCACGGATTTTCCTCCTTCGTGCCTGATGTAGCCCAGAGTAAAGCTGTGCATACAGACGCTCCAAGGCAAAACAAACTTAAATCCGGAGTATTTTCAGCTTGTAGACGCGCCCTTATGTTGTAGAAGGAGACAGTTGTACTCTTCCTTCCTCTCCTACTTTTTATAACAGTTGTTGCTGGGTTCTACAAGTCTTACTTGTAGCATTTTGGGGGTTGTTGTGCCATGTCCCAGGTTTCTCCTGAGAACCTAAGCTTTTGGATATTGCTTTGATATCCATCTTCAGAGGATTTGGCTTTTGGAAGAGTCAAAAGTGACTGATGGATTTCGCAGCAATATTAGAAAGCTTAGGTTCTCAGAAGAAACCTGAAACACAGCATAACAGAAACCGGCCATGCAAGCCCACATACAACCATTAATTTCCAGCCTCCTGACTGATATTTGTGGAATATCAGAATATGTAGAAGCAGTGGGTTGTTTAGAGGTTTTGAGCAGCTTCCCTGCACAAATCCAGAGGCGCAATATGGCTCAGTATAGGTAACCAACAAGAACAATTGATAACATGTGCTCAAATAGTCTTAGTGAGTGGATGGAAGGACAGAATGAAATGGTCCATTAGTAAATGGTATAACTATATAATTAATGTGATAGCAGTAGAAATATTGAATAGTCGTATGAGTTATATAAGTAATTTGGATAGAGTTATATATGTAAACAAAAATGGATGATAGTTAAAACATATTTAGATAAGAAGCTTAGGAGTGAAAGTGAAAAACTGAAGTTACGTTTAATTTTTTCAATGTAGTATTATGAACTGTGTAGCCTTTTCAATGTATGGTATAAAAACTTGGAATTATATATTACCCTTGGGGGAGGGGGGGATTTAACGCAATTGAAAAATTAATAAAAAGATTTTTTAAAAAATGTATTGAGTGGGATAAAAATAGCCATCAGCCAGATTTAAAATGAGGTATAAGGAAACAGATAAGTGCAGTTTAGTAAACAAAAGCAAAGCCTAGCCATAAATATAACACATAGAGAAGTGAGAGGCCTGCATCTGCCTCGCATTAAATTAAGACAGCATTTCGGTGCAATCAGACAACACCCTGGTTCTCCAATTACGTAGTAAAATAGGGTACTTTGCCTACACTGACGTATGCTTCATCCATGCTCTATTTTGGCATATCCAGATATAGCAGAATAAGTAACTATTGTCTGAATGCAGCTTTAATTACTGCCCCTTAAGCACATACCAGGGAGAAATCATTTATTCCCTCTTTGCTTTTTTAGTTCTGTTTTAGTCCTGTTAGGACTAAGTTTTTTAGTCCCGTTTGGACTATTTTTAATCCAAATAGAGTGCCTGATGATTAATTTGAATATAGCTGTTCCCGCTCACACCACCCCAGCACAGAGAAAAGGACTTTTAAATCCCCTTCTCCAGTGCAAACCCTGCCTCTGATCAAAGCAGCCACACTTTCCCCTTCACTCACTCGCTCTCTCTGAGCTGAAACCGGAGAGCTTAAATTAAAACTTGGTGCTTTAATGAATGTGACAACAGAAGAGAAGCTGTTCCTTGTCATACTGTGGACCGGTGATGGTCAGCCTATGACACGCATGTCACAGGTGACACACCAAGCCCTTTTGGGTGACACACATGGTCACCCTGGCACCTGGGCGTGTAGTTCTTGCTTGTCCTTGTAGTGTACAAAATACCAACTTTCAGTTGAAGATTTAGCAAACGTAAAGAATTATTTGTTTTTGCTTTTAATAAAATACATATATCGAAAATATATCTTTTTTACTAGAGCTACAAATATCACAAAATTATGGATATTTCTAGATGTGACACAGCACCCGAGTTAAGCTAGGTTTTCTTGCAAATTTTGACACACCGAGCTCAAAAGGTTCGCCATCACTGCTGTGGACAATGTTTTCATTGAAGAGCAGAGATGACTTAGTGAGATCTGGGATGGAGGCAGTGGAAGTGTGGACAGGCATCCGTGGAATGGTTGGAATTCCTTCTTTGAGGTAAGTGCAACAAACCCTGACACCTCTGGATGTAAAGTACTTTATTATTATTATTATTAGTTTATTTCTAAAGCGCTGTACATGTACTCAGCGCTGTACAAAATAAAATAACCAAAGATTAAAAGTAAAAGTAAAGGAAACTGAAACCAAGTTAATTTCTCCAACATGAGTAGGACTTGGATTACTTACCTACCTACCTACCTATCTACCTACTTAACCACCTATTTATCTAACTTACTTACCTACTTACTTATTTGCTATCCCAGCCTAAGCCCAAAGGTCTCAATCAGCTTGTCTTTGTGAGAGTTAAGAAAGAAAGCTGTGATTAGCCCAAGATCACCCAGCTGGCTTCATGGAGGAGTGTGGAATGAGCCCGGCACCCTAACCACACAAGACCAGACTGGCTCTGAAGTGATGCAATTAACACTGGTGAAATGCAGGCCTCTTCCTTGTTTATTTAAGGGCTATAACAAATGGAATATAAATGTCCTAAATAATTAGTAAACATAAATTCACATGCACACCAAGTGCCTCATAGGGAGCAGGTGAAGACATTCATCATAAATCCCTACAAAATTGATTTGGGAGGAGCTGAGACTTACTCAGTGCTCCAAGCAAGACCCGACACCTCCATACCTTCAACCATGGCTGCATCCAGATAGAGTATATATAGCACGGTTATGTCTTAGCTATGTTGGGATTGCCCTAGCACCACCCTGTGATATCACGGTGAAAACCTGATATATTCCAATTCAAGGAAATCTGTCTCTGAATGGAGTTTTCCTGAAATAACACTATTTTGGATCTTACCTTTCTGGATGCTGTGCCTAGAAGTTGTGGCCACAGGCCTGAAAATGTGACCACTCATGAACAATCATGCACTTCTAAACATCTTGCACCATCAAAATACCAGAAGTTTGTGTTACTGTATCATGCAAAGGCATTCCCATAAATTCTACTTTTATTAACAAAATGCTGTAAGTAATTGACTTACACTGTTGACATATGACAACACCATTATTCTTGTTTGTAGCAGTTTGGGGGCTGTTATGGAACATGACAGTCCCAAAACTGCTACAAATGAGCTTGAATCTGGTCGTGAAAGCTGACATATGTCCAACACCATAATTCTTTTTTCTTCTTCAAGTATCCCCTAAATGTCCTGGTCCATAGCCCTGGGGGTATGTCCACCACAGATAGGGAATCATCGCCATAGACCAACGACCCTCTGGATGAAAAATACTTCCCTTGTAGCATTCCTGCCTATCAACAGGAAACTTTAATATGGTTTGTGTGCCTCTAATACCAGGGTAATCTAATGAGCCATCCCATTAAACTTCTACTGAGAGAGGCAATTAAAAAAAAATTGGTTACCTATTCGCTACCAAGCTCAATTTAAGGTGTTGAGACTAACACATATAAAGCCCTAAATGGCTTGGGCCCTGAGTATCTGAAGTAGCACCTTCTCCCATATAGACCTGCCCGGCACTGTGATCCTCAGGGAAAGGGTCTTGTAGTTCCTTCTCTTTCAGAGATATGAGGCATAGGAACTTGCAGGAGGGCGTTTTCTGCTGTGGCCCCTAGACTCTGGAGCAGCTTCCCTCCTGAGCTTCACCAGGCACCTTCATTGTATAGTTTTCGGTGCCTGGTGAAAACATACCT
Organism: Aspidoscelis marmoratus; assembly: GCA_014337955.1. Classification (NCBI taxonomy): domain Eukaryota; kingdom Metazoa; phylum Chordata; class Lepidosauria; order Squamata; family Teiidae; genus Aspidoscelis; species Aspidoscelis marmoratus. The sequence continues at coordinate 4,870,533 of MTQE01002217.1, forward strand.
TTTTACCTAGGCTTTTGCTTTTTAAACAGCTTCCTCAGAGTGCTCTCCTGTTAGGGAGGGACAGGAGGTGGTGGGAAGAAGGGGGTTATATTTTTAATTATGTTTTACTATTTGATATGTTGTAATTTCATTGTAACCCTCCCTGGGACCATCCGGTGAAGGGGTGGATAGAAACTTTCTAAATAAATAAATAATACAGTAATCTCGGTAGTTTGTTAACAATTTCAGACCAGAAGGTGCATCACAGACAGTACAATAAGCACACTTTTAGGGAAAAGTAGGGTTGAACATAACAGGATTCATTTCTGGGAGGGGGGGGTGGAGAGGAAACATGTAAGATTATGCTATGAAACCATTTATTCTGCCCAACAGTGTCTAGAGTTTGGGATTAGAATTGGAAACCCACGCTACAAAAACATACTCAGCTGACCCTTGTATTTCAAACAAAATTACTTCAAAGGATGTAGTAAGAATAACAGAGAGGATAAAATAATATTTCCTGGTCTGAGCTCTTTGATAGAAATGCAGAACATAAATGCAAGTGATAAATGGTAGATAAAACATATGCACACTTATTACAATTTACAGATATAATCATTTATGTAATTATATTTGTACCACATCTCTTCCCCCAAATATAAACGGACTTAAGCATTTACAAGGATTTTCATTCCAGGGAGCATCTCTAGCTACAGAAAAAGTTATTTCAAATATGGTATATCTCATGTTTAAAGAATTTAGACTGCAGTCCCTAAATCCACTTTCCTGGGTTTAAAAGCGCAGTGGGTTTAACCATCAAGGAGAATGGAATTTATCGCTGAGAAGATAAGTTTAGAATTGCATTTTGTTTAAAAAATCTGTGATATTTTACCACCTTAAATATACCTCACTATAGATGTTTGTTTAAGCTTTTATCTGATATAAACTGTGTATTTGTATTGACTGACAATTATATTACACTGACAATTCATCTCTTTACTTAATGTTTTTAACCAACAGAAGAATATGCATGTTATTTTTTATTTAAAGAAAATGGATTGGAGCCTTGAAAAGTCTGAAAAAAGAGAAGGTATGAATACAAATAAAATAAATAGCTATATCTGAAATATTTGTATGACTATGAATGATTCATTTAAAATATGAATGAAATAGAAACTTTATTATTATTGCTTTTATTTTATTTTATTGTGACCAAATTGCCATGTTTCCACTTTTTTCCTCTGAGCTGGAGTATCCACCCATAGAACTTTTAATCTATAAGAACCAAAGACCCTGCTGGATCAGCCCACAGCCCACCTACTCCAGCATCCCTTCTCACACAGTGGCCCACCGATTGCCCATGGGCATCTCAAGCAGAGACAAGGGCAAACCTTCTCCTGCTCTTGAATCCTGAATGCGCAGATTTCATGACCAATAATTAGGTCCCACAGTATTCAGCTGTGTGCACTGTTTTCTGTCTCTTCCAAAGGAAATTCCATTCCTGGAAATTCGTATTTTTTCTACCTTTTTCCACACTAATGGAAATAAGCCAAGAAAGTGCGGGGCTGGGTGAGTGGGTGGGAGAGATGGTTCCAGGCGGGTTCCTTTCCCCTTCACTACATGCGTTCCTCAGCTGTACCAAGGCCAGTGAACCAGCGTGGCATCTGCAACCCGGTGCCCTTTCTTATCCTGGCTGCTGTCCTAAGGATACAGACATGCTTGTAAGTCTAAAACCCTGCAGGAGGTTTAGGAATTCTGAAACCTGGAGCAAACTTCCCTGGATTGTGCAGTTCTGGATTCATTAGGACATAAATCTGGGTAAATTAGGATTGCGTTGTTAAGCTGCAGTCCCAGAACCAGATAACATAATAAATAAATCGCCAAACATGGGCTGCAAATTATTCCTTCTGGCGTCAGTCTGGAGGGGCCAGGGTGCAGGAAACGCATCCACAGCTCCTGTGCCATCTCACCTGTGCCCAGGTAACCACAGTCCAATCTCTGCAGCATTCCTTGCTCTTTTTCTGAATGAGAAGTGCTGGTGTGGCATGGTCAGGAGCAGGAAAAAACGACACACGGGCTGCATTCACACCTACATTTTAATCCAGCTTCAGTCCACTTTCAGAG
>MTQE01002217.1:4872749-4884637 GCA_014337955.1 Aspidoscelis marmoratus
TTTCCTTCCATGTTATCTAACTCAAAGGTGGATTTTCTGAGTTAGATCAAGCCAAGAACAAACAGCTTCCCACTTTGCCAATGCATTATCTCACTTTGAAAGTGGATTGAAGCTGGATTAAAATGTACGTGTGAACACAGCCACCAAAAGGGCAGAAACAAATGGTGAGCAAAGCCCATTCCGAATGGCGAGAAAAGCCTATCGAGAGCAGAGCGCATGTGGGATCCTTTTGGAAAAAACGAACAGACAACTAATTTTGTTTTTGCAGATGACGCAAACGTGAGAGTAGAGAAGTCTAGTGGTTAGGGAGCCAGACTCTTCTCTGAGAATACCGGGTTCGATTCCACCCTCCCCCATGAAGCCAGCTGGGTGGCCTTGGGCTAGTCACAGCTCTCTTCTGAGCTCTCACGGCCCCACCCACCTCACAGGGTGTCTGTTGTGGGGAGAATAGAAAGCTTTGTCAGCCCCTTAAATGGGTGAAAAAAGCGGGGTGAGAAAAGCCAGCTCTTCTTCCTCTATGAAGCCAGCTGGGTGGCCTTGGGCTAGTCACAGCTGTCTTCTGAGCTCTCACAGCCCCACCCACCTCTGTTGTGGGGAGAAGAACAGAAGCCTTGTCAGCCGATTTGAGTTCCCTTAAATGGGTGGGAAAAGCGGGATAGAAAAGCCAACTTCTTCTTGAACTTGGACGCAGCTCCTGAAATTTTATTTTATTTCCAATCACTTCGGAGCAACGACTTTCCCTTTGGAAGAAGAAGCCCCGTAGAGATAAAAAGTTTCTGGAAACGGAAGAAACCTCGAAAGCGGAGCGCTTTGCTTACAAAGTCCCCACTGCGCCCTCGAAAGCCAATGTGGACTCAAAGCGAAGCGAGCGCCTTTGCTCCCCGCACGCCTGGTTGATTTTTAGGGGCCCCGTTGACAGCTGCCATCGGAGGCGTAATTGGGGCGGTGGGGATTTATTGGGGCGGGGGCCGCGGTAGGAGCCCCGCAGTCTGTCCAGATCTAAAGCCATTTGGCCCAATAAATTTCGTTTAAAAGCGAAGCAGCTATAAATCTGCTCGCCGCAATGAAAGCCCGGCCAGCGCCGCGGACTGAAATGACCACAACGTGGATTTTGTGGGAAAGGGCAGATTAAGTGCTTCTTGTTCTTTTCTGCTTCTTCTTTTTTAATCTTTGACTCCTCAGGGGAAATTGTGGCCTCCACTCTTGCCTGCACTTTAGGCGTGGAATGGCTGTGGAACAAAAAGACTTTTTGCAAAAGAACCGCCAAAAATACTTCTGTCCCTGACCCCCTTTTTCTTATTTTAACAGCTTGTCTTGAATCCAAGCATGTGTGGGTTTGCGCTGCTGGAGAGAGACAGGATGCGGTCACACCGAAGGTTTAATCCAGCTTCAGTCCACTTTCAGAGCAAGAGAAGAACACGCCAGCAAAGTGGCCGGTCATTTCTTTCCCACATTATCTATCCCAAAGATGAATTTTCTTGAGTCATTTAACACTGAAAGAAAACCACTTGTGGCTTGGCTGATGTGTTCTCTCACTCCAAGGGGTTTTTCCCACTTGGCTCCCTTAATCTGGATCTAAGATGATCTGGATCCAAGAAATGGGTCCTTCAACCAAACCGGATTTAGAAGACCTGGATTTAAGGAAGTACCCAATGAGTCTCCAAGGGCTGTGCAGTGCCCAATAGCGATGGGTGCTAGGCAAGCTTGCAGTGGGAACACTGGAGCATCCATGTGGAGCTTCCGTCTGTACCCAAGTGGGAGATGTCTATCACACCACATTTTTTTTTTTGGGGGGTTGACATCTAATCTGGATTTGATGCCTGAAGAGCAGATTGTAGGCCCCTTTAATGGGGTCTATGGGAAATCCAGATTATAGGTCCTGAAGGACTTAGTAGAGGTGTGAACAAATCGGGTTCTAATGGGGTCTGCAGAGGAAAGGGGTCTTCCTGCTCTGAGCCCAATGGGATCTGAATGGGTCCCTAATGGGTACTTAATGGGTACTTAGTGCTAGTGGAAAAAAACCCTCAAACGTAGACTGAAGCTGGATTAAACCTTAAGTCTGACCACAGCCATAGGTTCCTTTCCTTGAAAATAAAATAATATCTTCTATTTAGTATTAAGGAATGTTGTTGACTGTTGAAATAGAGAATATGGGTATCCGTGTCAAATAACTCTGGAAATCTGTTTTCTCCTTTGATCAACAAGAATGTAGTGGGGGAGAATGTAGTGCCAGTATGGTACCACTGATAATGTGCTAATCACGGTTTTTCCAAGAATAGCACATGTATTTGCATTCTGTACAGTGTGGCCATCATGCAAATGTGGAGGGCAAGTCAGGCATCCATGCATGCATAGGGATGGCATCAGAGCATTCCGGGTGCCCAAATGCACAGATACCCATCAGTTAACACGCCTCCTGGCAGGATTATCTGGCCACAGTCTGGAGGTGGCCCAAGGTGCAGCTTTCCACTGGGTTAGTTTGTCCTCCAAATGCATGTCCAAATGGGCCCTGGCTATCTGAAGGAGCACTGAGATCTCAGGGAGAGGCCCTTCTTGTAGTCCTTTCTCTTTTAGAAGTATGAGGAATAGGGGCTTGCAGGCGGCCCTTTTCTGTTGTGGCCCCTAGACTCTGGGCCACGAGAGAGTCCCTCTTGAGGCTTAGCAGGCACCTACATTGTATAGTTTTTGGCGCCTGGTGAAAACATATCTTTTTACCCAGGCTTTTGCTTTTTAAACAGGTTCCTCAGGGTGCTGTCCTGTTAGGGAGGGACAGGAGGTGGTGGTGGTGGGAGGAAGAGGGTTATATTTTTAATTGTGTTTTAGCATTTGATATGTTTTAATCTCATTGTAACCCACCCTGGGGCCATTTGGTGTAGGGCAGGAAATGGATGGATGGATGGACGGATGGGCGGGCGGGCGGGCAGGCGGGCGGATAGTTCCACCCTCTGAAAGTCTGGAACTTTTACCCCTATCTGCCAGGGGTATGGGAATGCTTTTCACTGACACATTGCAGACCCCAGTAGTTCCAGATCAGAGCGGTGTGCCATCAGTGTGCCTGTATGATCTGTAACAAGACCCTTGGTCCACCTATAGACCCAATTTAATGGGTCTACAATAGTCCCAGATTAGGGTCCTCATAAAGTGGCTCTGTCTTGTGGAGGTGGAGCCAGACTTAAGGAGATGGGGTCTTCTTGATTCAAATTAACATGAAGATCAGGAGGCCCAGGACCCAGACCAGAGGGTCCTTCCAAGTCAGGAAGTAAGTGCAGAAAGGGACCAGGACTCAAATAATATAGGGTGTTTTTCCACTAGCACTAAGTACCCATTAGGGACCCATTAGGGACTCATTAGGCTCAGAGCAGGAAGACCCCATTTCTACTGCAGACCCCATTAGAGCCACATTTGTTTCCACCAGTTCTAGGGAAATCTGGATTGAATGGGTCCTTCAGGACCTATAATCTGGATTTCTTGTAGATCCCAATAAAAGGGTCTACAATGGGGTCTTCAGGCATCAAATCTGGATTATATGGAATGCATTTCCACTGCGGGCAAGCTAGCACCCATTGCTATTGGGTGCTGCACCGCCTGTGGGGATGCAACAGGTGCCTTCCTTAATCCAGATCTACTAGATCCGGATTAGATGAAGGACCATTCCTTAGATCCGGCTCATCTTAGATCCGGATTAAGGGAAGTCAGTGGGAAAAAACCCATAGTCTCACTGTCACCAAGGTATGATAGTGATAAGCTGTACAGATGCGCAAATAAGCTGTTTCTATGACTATGACCTTCTAGTGGCACAGTGATTAAAAGCAGGCGGCTAGAATCCGGGAGTCCCAGGGTTCAAATCCCCACTCTGCCATGGAAGCTATGGGTAAAATAGCCTCACTGCTTAAGAGTACCTGGTATGGGTTAGGGTACAAAGGAGCTTTTGAAAGAAATTGCTAAGACAGGTCAGCCGTGCTCAGAAATATTGTTTATTTCTTTTGTGCACTAAAGGAAGACACAGCCCTTTCAGAGAGGCAGCAAGTGCCTTAATACTTGCAAAATTCTACAAATAATTATACTGTTCCTTTCTCCTAGTCACGTGATGCTTGTGTAATCTACAGGAAGGAGGAGGAGGAGGAGGGTTGGCTTTTCTACCCCTCTTTTCTCACCCATTTAAGGGGACTCAAAGCGGCTGACAAAGCTTCTGTTCTTCTCCCCACAACAGAACACCCTGTGAGGTGGGTGGGGGTGTGTGAGACCTCAGAAGAGAGCTGTGACTAGCCCAAGGTCACCCAGCTGCCTTCATGAAGGAGGGCAGAATCAAACCCGGTATTCCCAAATAAGAGTCCGGTTCCCTAACCACTAACTGGAAGCCAAGCCTAAAAGTGCTAATATGGTTGTCTTCTTGAACCAGCCCATGCTAGCATACTTTAATACTGATATACTATTTCCTCGCTTCTTAATCTCACGAAGTTGTCTTATGCTTAGCAAAGCGTATTTCTCCTTTTATGTTCTTCTGCTTGCAAGTCGTGGTTTATTAAGCAGTATCAACCAGCTCTTGCAAATTCTTCCATTTCTAAACATTTTAGCTATGTTCTTATGTCTCTCACCCTCTTATAGGATACTTAGGGGTTTTCCTTTAACAGGGGGTTTTCCTATAATTTGTTATCACAGGCTAGAATAAAAGCATGGCCAGCTGAAAGGGCATTCAGTTCATCTAACTTGAGTGTGCCCAGATTTCACTCGAAGGTGCAGAACTCCTACTGACATCACGGAAATTCATTGCTCTGTAATTGATTGTTCAGCAGAGCAAGGAAAAGGACACCCAGGAATCTATCTTCTGCCTTCCTTCCTCCTCCACACAAGCCAAGGCCAAAGTCTGCCACAGATCAGTATCTGAGCAAAATAATTATTTCCTGTTTGTGTTGCTCTCAGAGGCACGGTGGCTAAGGAGATAATACTCTCTATTTCTATCTGATCTGAAAACTCAGACTCCAGAGTGGCACAGTTAGCTACAAATCTATTCATGGGAACAAAAAACGCTCCATTCTTTTCCACCCAGAACCTGTGCACTGGACAGTGTAGGAAAGGACAATGTTCCAAGTCACATCTGCAATGTGGAAATATTGTTCTTCAGCTTGGTGGAGTGTGGAAATGTTGCAAACATTTGTTATCCATATATGCTGACCATGATGCTTAAAGCTTATTTTCTGCCTTTGTGGCCTCTCTCTATTGGGTCATGTCTCCACTCATGCCGACGGACGTCTCCACAGATCATCTGGGCCACATCCCCATTACAAGCTTAATCCAGTTTCCGTAATAGAACCGGATGCAAATACGAATTTGCCTGTCTGGGATTCACACTGCAAACCATGTCACCGTCCCCAACTTACCATTGCATGCTGGGCTGTTGCTATGGCAATTGCAGTGTGGCACATGATTGCGCAGCTGCAGCGCCCAGTCCAGACAGTTTTCATATAAGGAAGTGGTGTGGATGCTGCTTCATGAGCTACAGAAGACTGTGATAGCCTTACCGTGCTCTGGGTTGCTTTGGGATGAAGGTGCGGTCGCAGCATCCCAGAATATTTGGGGCCATCCCGATCGTCCAAATGTGAAAAGACCTCAGTACAGGCAGACCACATAAAACCAACTGCACTGTATTTACAAACAAGAGCAAAATGAAACTACTGTAGCATCCAGCTACACACACGTTCATTGAACTACTACAGGTAAATGCAGGTGGACTCGTTAGAGTTAGGTAAAGCAGTTTAATAACTGGAACAAACAGTTTGTGTTCTCATCAAACCAAACATGCAGTCTCCCACTTGTGAATATGAACAATTTGTTCAAACAGTTTGTGTTTATTCTGTTTTTGCCCTCGAAAAGGGCTTTTTCCAATGAAAAACCCTGCATTTTTCTTGTTGAACAAGTTCAAAAATGAATGCAAACAATTGTTTGTTTGATTAAAGGCATTGCCAGCAAACCGACTAGACGGGTGTTCAGTTTGGCATCAAACCAAACACATGAGTTTTGTTGGCATCTATTCCTAATGCACAGCACACAAAACTATTTCTTCCCAAGGCCTTTTCATAATTAACTTCAGTTCAGGAAGTGTGGCTGCTATTCACACTGAGAGCGCTGGCACAGTCTCCAACTCCATCACCATAGCATCAACCATGGCAATGTCTGCTGCACACTGGGCCATTGCTATGGTGATTGTGACATGACACATGACTGCACAGCCACAAAGCCCCACCCCCCAAAGTATCTGCAGTAGGAAGTAGTGCAAACATTGCATCTGGGAGCTTACCGGGAGCATCCTAGATGCTCTAGGACAGCGGTTCTCAACCTTTGGGTCGCGACCCCATTGTGGGTCGCGCAGCCATTCCGGCGGGGTCGCCGAAAGCTCCTGCAGGCCCCCCCGCGTCCCCTCGCCACACCCCCGCCACGCCCCCCGCTGCGAGGAGGATGGCGGTGGCGGCGGCGACTGTGGGCAGCCCCGGGCGGCTGGGCTGGCCGCTGAGGGCGGGCGCCCGCCCGGTGCTATGCCTGCCTGCCTGCCGGGCGGCGATGGCGGTGAAGGGCGCCGGACCCGCACCACCTGGTGCCTCGCCGCCCGCCCCCTTCGCCCGCTGGAATCCGGCGTCGCCCCCCCCCCCAAGGCATTGGGGGGTCGTGGCATTAGCCACGTTGAGAACCGCTGCTCTAGGAAATGCCGTGGAGCAGTTTTTACTGCTCCACAGCTATGGAGGGTCAGGGCATTCTGGGACTCTCTCAGATGTTCCAAGATAGAGGTTGTGCCATGCTGAGCAGATGGAGCAACCCAGATCACCCTGATCTGTGCCCGAGAGATTAGTACAATTCACCTGTCTCTATAGCTTGCAGATATTTGTCCCAGGCAATGCTTATGGGTATATCCAAACTTGAGGGATGGGCATGGATGTTTTTTTGCATTCAAATTCGATTTGATTCGAATGTTTAGAATCTGAATGCCACAAAATCTGATTCAAATCAAATACATTCAAATCTATTTGTTTGGATGTTACTTTTATATCTTCAGATTCAAATCTGTTTGAAGATATGGATGTTGACATTCATATGTGTCATACGTATCTGTATGCATTTTGTACACAAATACGTACAGATATGTATGAGTACATTCATATCTGTACACTCATATCTGTACATTCGTATCTGTGGAATTCAAAATCCGTTCGAATGTTTAAATTCTAATGTCTAGACATGCTATTTGAGTTTGAATGTCCCCATTCGATCGAATTCGATCGAATTCTGAATATTTAGAACATTTGTGCACTTCCCTAATCCAAATACCCATGGTTTCTCTGTTTGTTTATTTGTTTGTATTATTGTTATGGACGTTACCTTCTTTACTCTAAGGAAATACTTTTTAAAAATTCTGAAAATTCTAGAGTATCACCATTTATACACGAAGTAAGTCCAGTATAGAGGAGTTTGTTCTTTAGAAACAGTAAGGGTGCTTCCGCACAGCACCCACCTCAATCCGGATCTCTGGAGGCCCTCCGGATTGGCCAGGGTCGGCGCCTGTGCAGAGAGCTTCCTGAAGCCAGGTGCGGCTCTGGCCAATCGGTAGGCGTGCAGGACGCAAGCGTGAAGGCAACCAGGACCCCACAGCCAGAATTGGGCTGGCTGTGTTAAGGTAAGGAGGGGATCCTGCTCAGTTGCCCCCAGGGTGGGCAACTGAGCGGAATCCCCTCCTTGCGTTAACGCCGCTTCTGGGGTGAGGGCAAGCCCCCAAAATCAGAGTCCCCCGGCTCGCCATGCTCGTCTCCGGAGGAGCCAGTCATGGCGGGCTGGGGGAAGGCCTCCGGAGATCCGGATTGAGGTGGGTACTGTGCTTCCACACTGTACCCACCTCAAATTCAGATCTAATTCTGTCCCATCCTTGCGTGTGCGGATGGAATTGGTGGCATTAGATCCGTATCTATTAGATACGAATCTACTTACCATGGACCTCCGAAATCTGGATCTACCCGTATTTTTCGGCGTATAAGACGATTGGTCATATAAGACGACCCCCAACTTTCCAGTTAAAATATAGAGTTTGGGATATACTCGCCGTATAAGAAGACAACACCCGGCGTATAAGACGACCCCCGACTTTTGAGAAGATTTTCCTGGGTCAAAAAGTAGTCTTATACGCCAGAAAATACAGTAAATAGATCCGGATTTTGGAGGTAATTGGGAAGCACCCTAGTTGTCTTCATGCAGACACCAGCTGCAGACAAATCCATGTTGCATACAAGCCTGATCTATTATCCTTTACAGAGATCAAGAGCTAGTGCCCAATTGCCATTTAACCCCACCCTTACACTCCACATAGTTGGTTGATGCTGGTAGGCATTCATCTAAAGCTCAAAACACACATTTTCAAGTAACTTGAAAGTCATCTTCAGAATTCTAGTAGAATTACCAACCCCATAACACTTCCAAAGAGTCCGGTAGATATCTACTACTCCAGAACAAGCAAATCATGGTCATAGATACAGAGCTAGGGCAACTTTCATTTAGCCATGATGGCAATGCCCACAGTTGACTTGTGTACCCACACATCACTGACTTCCTGCTTTTGCTTCCCCCCCTCCCCCCATCATGAGATTGTTTTGAAACATTTCATTTCAATCAAACCATGGAGACAAGCAAGCCACAAATGACTTTGATCTTGGTTTAGATTGGAGCTCTCTGCTATAACCCTTCAGATGTTCCAGTATTATAACTCCCACCAGTCTTCACATTGGCCAGACTGGCTGGGGCTGCTGACAGCTGTAGTTTAGGAACACCTGGATGACTACAGCTGACCATCTTTGGTTTTAGAGGTATATCCAGACACGCCCTTCAACAAAAATGAGGAATCAGCAGGTTTCCAGATTGTTCTGGGCTAGAGATTTCATCATCTCTGATTCCTGAGGCTAATGGAAACCCACAGCCCAGTATCATCTGATGATCCCACCTTTCCCATCCCTGCTTTAGATTTTACGTAATTTGAGTCTTTGAGACTTGTAGATACAGCTCCACCCTTTGCAATAAGGGCACCAAATCCATCTCGGTTGACCAATTCAGCAGGCTTTCATAGGACTTCCACAAACTTATTTTACAGGGGATCCAGAAACAGCTAGATATGAGACACTGGTTATTTGAGTGTCCCCATTAATGACAATTTCTGCACAACTTTGATGGTTATCAATGGAACCAGAAAGTACTACCTACCAAATGTTGGTCTCCGGCCAGGCAAGCCCCCTTGTCGCGTCTGCAGGCTATGGAGGACACTGCTTTCAAAATGGCCTGCTGTCCAAGATGGTGGCATCTCTGTTGGGCTGACGTAAGCTCCTGGGTAAGGACTGGAGTAGGATCCGTTAACTGAACGCACTAGAGGATTGCCATACTGGTCACGCCCACTGGTACCCAGCAATATGGAGCTCTGGTAGCCTCCATCCCGTCCAGTGGTGCCACCACTAGGGGGACTGTGGGAGTAGGAGAAGCCTGATGGTGGGTGAGGGCTGCTAGCATTAAAGTGTGATGCTTCAGCGCTGGCTGGCTGGGCCCATCCTGGGTGGCTGCTCAGTGGGTGGCCCTGGTGAGTAGGTTCACAACTCTGGAGGTAAGGGAGACTCTGGAGCATGGATGGCATCCGGCTGGTGGGCACATACACAGCAGAACTGGCCGGAGAGTGCAAGAAATTGCTAGAATCATGAGAATATGTTGACTGGCCAGGGTTGGGGGCAAGAGCTAAGCTTTGGTACATTTTAGAATGTTCAGTAGGGGGATTGCCAAGGATAAAGCACAGCAGACCAGAAGCAATCAGGGTCTGATGCTGCAAACTGGATGTGGAACATGCAGAGTGTGGCTAATCCTCCCAAGCCATTGCAGATGAGGTCATTTTCAAGCACCTAAAAAAAGAGAGAGACAACAGAGATATAAGATAGAACCCTTCTAAGCTTCAAGCAAGTGGACCACCTTCACTTCTGGACCAGTCCTGCCACTTCAGTTTGGTCTTGTATACTAAGCAAGGAGACACCTGGTGAGCCAGTCCGGCCTAGTGGTTAAGGAGCTGGACTCTTATCTGGGAATATCGGGTTCGATTCTGCACTGCCCTAGGAAGCCAGCTGGGTGACCTTAGGCAAGCCACAGCTCTCTTCTGAGCTCTCACAACCCCACCTACCTCTATTCTTGTGAGGAGAAGAATAGAAAGCTTTGAGTCCCCTTAAATGGGTGAGGAAAAGTGGAGTAGAAAAGCCAATTCTTCTTCCTCTTCTTAATATTTCGATAAGAGAATACCTGAAAATACCAAATACTTTGGCCTAGGAAGTCCAGACTGTGGGGGAGCAATTCTGGCCGCACACCAAATGACACTCCAAAATGCTACCCAAGAAGCACAGGTCTTTTTTATTTTATTTTATTTTATCCGAGCGGGATCTGGGATGTATATGATGTGATCCATTGAGTTCCCCATGTTCTACTGTCTAATCACTGGACAGAGATAGTGTGTGTATGCATGTACTTGGTGAAAGGAGCTCTTGGTGCTCAGGGACAAGCTCGATCCCTCGAAGCCATGGTAGCACAAGTGGAACCTCTGAGGCCACGATCCCACTTGACTTTTTAAAAGAAGAATTAACAAAAAATGGAGGTGAATGCACATTCTGCCCGTTCCCATTTTTTTTTTTTTTTTGTTAATTCCACTTTAAAGGTAACATGGTGGTGTGGTGGCGGCAGCTGAAAGTTGTCGGTGGGCAGGCAGACAGGGCTCGCTCACTGCCTGGCATTCCTCCTCCCCACGCCTCCCAAGGACAAGCAGCTGGGCAGGCGGGCAGGCAGGCGAGTGAGCGAGGCAGTGTCAGTGGCCGAAAGGGAGGGCAGGTGGGCGAGGTGATGGCAGCACAGCCAAAAAGGGCAGCTAGGTGAGCGAGGCAGTGGCGGCGCAATGAGGTGGCAGCAGTGGCACAGCCCGAAAGGGCAGCTGGGTCAGCAGGCAGGTGGGCAAGGCGGCAGCGGCAGCCGAAAGGGCAGCCGGGCGGGCTAGCAGGCAGAATACCATTACCAAAGGAAAAATAAAGCATTTTAGCAACAAGAACGTGAGCGAGAGTTGTTTAAACAAGTTTTTTTAAAAAAATTCCCCCAGTTTACTCCTCTGAAAGTGCAGGAAGGCAATTTCTAATGCGGACAAAGAATTTGCAAACTGTTTTCAACATGCAATAAAACCCTATTGGGAACGCGGCCTGAGAGAAGCAGATGGGTGTGTTAGCAGAGTCCCACTCCCAAAGTGATAGTTCTTTAGGTTTTATAGAGAATGGGGGCTTGGGGAGGGAAGATGTCCATCTGAGGAAGAGTGAGGCCCTCCCTTAGAAGGGGTCTAATTCCTTAGAGACAGACTAATGTCTTCTTGCACTGCCCCCCAAGAGGAACAGGGCTTCTGGTAGCAGATGATTCAGTCCATAGGAATGTTGATAGCTGACTGTGTGGTGGGTGTGCTGACCACTTCCTGGAGTGAAGGTTGCAGATGTCATGTACCATCTAGATTACTAGATGGTGCTGGGGAGAGGTCAGCTGTTGTAGTGCATGTGGACACTCGTGATGGTCTGAAACATGGTTGGGAGGTCCTGTGAACAACCTAAATCTAACTAGGCAAAAAGCTGAAAGCCTGGAACTCAAAGGTAGCTTCTTCCACATACAGGGCCAGCTAGTCAGGAAGAGTTGAAATGTCTCTCATATAGTTGTTATTAAGTTTTTTGTTCTCATATAATTTTTATCAGACTTGAAATGTCTCAATGTATGGATGAGACCCTGGCGCCAGGAGGGGAAGGGTTTCCTATGTTTTAGGCATAAGAACATAAGAGGAGCCCTGCTGGATCAGGCCACAGCCCACCTAG
>MTQE01002217.1:4885036-4896603 GCA_014337955.1 Aspidoscelis marmoratus
AGTAAATATGGGTTCCACTTGAACCACAGTGGTGCTTAAAATAAAAAAAAAGGGGACAGATCAGCATGTTGAATAAATAGTGAGAAGGGGTTGGTAAGAATTGGGTCTGTCCCTACATGTGAAGTGGTAGAAATAAGCAATGAACATACAGTCAGGTGTGGTGTGGCTGTTCAAAGAATACCAAGCAAGCTGGGGGAAATGGCAGAAGTCAAAAAACTATATAGAGAGATGTGAATACTGGGGTTAGATGCCAATGCCATGAGCTTGTGGGTAAGAAGAACTGAGACCTCAGTGGGACACAGTTATTTCTGATCACAAACTCCATGGGAAAGACAGGGAAGAGAATCCTGGGGATTTAATTTACCTTGTATATGAAAGAGGGCAGTGGACTGAATCATTTTGAGAGCCCTAAAGGGCACAGTGTTCTGCAAAAATTGCTGAGCCATAAAACTAAGGGCGAGTTCCCACTCAAGGAATAAAGTGCTGTATACAACGCTATTACAACGGGATTTCCATCGATATGTAAAGCACGTTAAAAGGAAGCAAACAGCATTGGCAATCGGATGTAACCCTGATTTTCTGTCCCCACTCTAAACACTTAAAACGCCTCCAAAAATGGACTGGGGAAAGCAATTCTTTCCCCTCCTCTCCCCATTGCCCAGGGCACATGGCAGCAGCGGCAACTCAAGCCCCGTTCACCCGCTCACCTCCACAGCCAACATCCCCAGCAGGGGTTCCCTCCAAAAAAAGCACCCTGGCTGGCTGGCTCTGCTGCCACCGCCACCTGCACACACACAAACACTTAACCATACACACATCTCCCAGATCCTGCAGCAGTTTCCTCCCTTTCCCTTTTAAAGATCAGAATTTTTAAACAGTCAGAATTGCGCAAAATTGCAACATTGTTATCAGGTGTGAAGTGGGTGGATTGCGACAATGAAACTGGTTGCTGTACAGGGTGGATTGTAACAATGAAACAGCGGCTGTACATTTTAACTGAAATAGGCTGTCCTGCAGGGTGAAACCCCATCCACTTCATGATGTATTTGCCCAAATACTGCTCTAGTGTTCCCACAACAATAAGGAAGAAGCGTTTTAAAAGCCAAAACCGGAAAAAACACTTGAAAAATCAGGTGTTTATTTATTCCATTTTAAAGCCAAATAATCCTCAAAATATCCCTAAAACTGATTGGGAATGGGGATGACGAGGATCCAAACTATTTTTAAACTGTTTTAATTGATTGGGGGTGGGAATGACGAGGATCCAAACCATTTCAAAACCATTTTTAAACAGTTTTAAGTGGTAATGGGAACACGGTTTAAGAGTGTTATACCCATCCTAATCAAAACACTTGGGAGAGGAAGGAAGGAAGGAACTTAGGTCCTTTCAGCACTGGGCCTTATTCCAGATTATATTCCAGAGCAGGGACCTGCTGTTCATATGTTAGTGGAGACTACGGAAAGCCCTGGGCAAGACGTGCTATAGATGGCAGAATCCTATTCCAGAATATAATCTAGAATAAGACCCAGTTCAGGAAGGGGCTTAGAGAGGCATCCTAAAGAGAAAGTCTTGTAATTGTGGGAGTTTAACTTTCTACACATTGACCAACTATGAGACAGAGGTCAGGTTCTTAGGTGCCATAAATGTCTCTGAGACCAATGACTGGTGAGGCAATATTGAATTTACTCATAAGTAGAAGTCCGGATTAGGTGAGAGATGTACATGTAGTTACACCAATTGGAAACAGTGACCATAATGCAATAAAATCCAACATTTATGGAAGTGAAAACCTATGAAACAAATCCAGCATGGTCACTTTTGATTGTTTAAAAAAGTGACGGTTGAGAAAGTGAACCGTCTCATAATTTCTGGTGCCTGAGGACACCAAATTGCTCAGAGTCGTAAGAGCAGAAAGCGACCGTGAATTATCCCAAAGGGATCTCTATCTACACACTGGGGCAGTGGGCAGCAAAATGGCTGATACTCTTCAATTTGAACAAATGCAAATTGATGCATATTGAAGTCCTAACTAATCCTATAGTTTAAGGGGACCAGATATGGGTATAGCTAATGAGGAAAGAGATCTTGGAGTAGTGGTAGACAGTTTGATGTGGACAGAGTGAACACATTTTCCTACCTTCCTTAAAATATTGGAACCCGTTTCACCTACTGAAGCTGAATCCTGGAAAAAGACAGACAAAAGGAAGAGGAGGAAGATACAATGTATAATCAAACTTTGCAGAGTAGTGAATGACAATATGGTGTTGGCTACCAGTCTGGCTAATTTCAAAAACGGTTTGGACCATGTTATGGGAGTCAGGGCTACCAAGGGCAGTTGGAGGTGGCCAGCTCCTGGGAGACTGCAAGCAGAGCAATCTGCGTGCAGCTCAGAACCTTCTGTTTGGCTTCTCTGGGTGGTGGGTTGTCCCTTGAGAGAACAATCTGGTGGGGCCCTGCTTAGGTTCTTATGGACTAGCTCCACTTGGAAGCTTTTCTTGCATTTCCAAAAACCGAGCTCCTTCTATTCAGAGGTGTCACTAGAGTAGAGTAGGAATGTGCACAAATATTCATTGGCATTCGAAATCTGATCGAATGCGCCAGATTTTGACATTCAAACTCAAATCAAACGTCCTGGAATTCAAATGCAAACATTCACATTGAATTTTGAATCTATTCATTCAGATTATCTGGACATTCATATGTGTGCAGGTTCATTTTTTTTATTTATTA
This sequence comes from Aspidoscelis marmoratus, assembly GCA_014337955.1. Classification (NCBI taxonomy): domain Eukaryota; kingdom Metazoa; phylum Chordata; class Lepidosauria; order Squamata; family Teiidae; genus Aspidoscelis; species Aspidoscelis marmoratus. The sequence continues at coordinate 4,887,768 of MTQE01002217.1, forward strand.
TTTACATTTCTATCCCACCCCATACCTGAAGGTCTCTGGGTGGGTAACAACTGTTAAAATAATAGATTAAAAACAGAATATACATTAAAAACACTTTTTTAAAAAATCAACAAATTTCATACATGATGAAATACTTGAAGATCTGCATCTTTCCCGCATTTGTATGGATGTGTACAGGACAAAAACGAGTTGCATATGGGATAACTATGGGATGCATATGGATGTGACGTGGGGAAGATGTTTAGGTGCACATATGAATGTTGTTGACATTCGTATGTGCAAATTCAAATAAAAAATTTGAGCAAATAGATTTGAATTTGGTAAATACAAATCGAAGCTTGTTAAAGTTGAATTTCAAAGATTTTAATCGAATTGGATTTTCGGGTCTTTGATTTGAACGGAAAAAAAAAGTGCATATCTCTAGAGTAGAGTTTCCCCTTTCTCTGCAATGAAAGTAAGACGGGGTTCCTCACGCCGTGAAAGCTGAGCCCAAAGGCATGTACAGAGTTCAAAAACAGGATCCATGCCCTCTCTGTGATGCTTGCCCTTAGGTGAGTGGCCACATATCACTCTTGAATGACAAGGAATATTCAACACTTCCTGAGGGGAGGGGTTGGTTATTTCAGTGGCAAGCCACCACACACCCCATTACATTTTATTGGAAGACTCCAGAAACAGCTGAAGGGTTGCAGAGCTGCTCCATGGTAAATGAAGAAAATGGAGTTTTAAGACATCCACAAAGGAGTCTTGGGCTGTGAACCTTTCGAGACAAGAGGACATAAGAACACAAGAGGAGCCCTGATGGATCAGGCCACAGCCCATCTAGTCCAGGAACCCATCTAGCCCAGTGTCACCTCCAGAGATGAAAGTGACATTCCATATCTGAAATGGATCAGTCTAATTATTGGAGAGCAGATGATATGAACTATATTCAGGCTGATTAGCTGTGCACCCCTTTAGGAAAGAACTAGCTTCTTTATTCCGTATCTGGTGAATACAGTACTGAGAATGCAATCCAATGAAATATGTTTTAAGTCACTAAAAAGAAGAAGCAGTGGACATACCTGGAGCCCCTTGGGTACAATAAGTAAATGTGAGCATAATACAGTAAATAGAACACAGCCACCTCTACAATGGAGCATATGAAGGCAAAGAGTTTGAAATAGTTACAATAAAACGAAGGAGGAGGAGGAGGAGAAGCAGCAGCATATGTTCTTGTATCTCTCTTTCTTTTTTTCATTATTATGCTGGATTTTAAAATCTTGTATTGGTTTTAGCATTGTTTGACATGTTGTGTGTCTTAAATGTTGTGAACCGCCCAGAGGCTCTTGGGTATGGGGCAGGATATAAACATAAACATAAACATAAATATAGATAAATAAATAAAGAAGAAGAAGAAGCTTTTCTACCCCACCTTTCTCACCCATTTAAGGGGACTCAAAGCAGCTGACAAACCTTCTGTTCTTCTCCCCACAACAAACACCCTGTGAGGTGGGTGGGGCTGTGAGAGCTCAGAAAGCTTTGACTAGTCCAAGATCACCCAGCTGGCTTCATGGAGGAGGGTAGAATCAAACCCAGTATTCCCAGATAAGAGTCTGGCTCCTTAACCACTGGACCAAACTGAAGGGAGGTGTCTTAAGGTACACAGATCTTCACATACTGAATGAGAAAGTAAACTGTTATCCCCCCACTTATCTCAGAGGTGGGGCAAACTGTCTGGATAGCAGAAGGTTACCAGTTCGATCCCCAGCCTCTCCCCAGAATTAGGGAATAGCAAATCACTTCTGTATCTTAGCCAAGAAAACTGCATAGAGGTGCCTACAGAGTCTGGGAGTGGCTACACGTGGTAGAACAAACTGCTTGGAAAACAGAAGGTTGCTGGTTGGATCCTTAGCCTCTCCCTGGCATTAGGCAATTGCAAAGCACCTCTGTATCTCTGCCAAGAAAACTGCATCGACGTGGTATGGTTGCCCATGGAGGTCAACCAGGAGTCAGTCATGACTCCCATGGAGTCTGAGAGTGTCTTTAACTCCATGGCAGACCAAACTGCTTAGAAAACAGAGGATTGCTGGTTTGATCCCCAGCCTCTCCCTAAAGTTAAGCAATAGCAAACCTCTTCTGTATCTCTGCCAAGAAAACTGCATAGAAGTGATCATGCAGGTGCCCTTGGAGGTCAACCAGGAGCCAGCCATGCCTTTGGGGTAACCAACAGCATCATCATCAAAGATAGGAAGCATTAAATAGAAGACACAATGGTAGCATAGAGCTTTATCTAGGGGTTAGGGGTAGGAAGTGTTCTGATGAAGAAACGGATGCCTAAATTTAGAAGCAGTTTCTCCTGGAATAGCATGGACTGGACATGCAAAAGAGAAGGTGCTTATCTACTAAGTGCGGATAATAGCCATGCAGCTGCTTGGACAGCTATTTGGCTTGATTGAGTCAAATAGCTTGAAAGGTCTTTATCCAGATGTATCAACTGCCGGCAGCCTTGGAGACTCGGTAGAGGATTGTGCAGGCAACCCAAAGACATATTTACATTTATGTCCCAAAAGTTATAGGGATAAACCCCCACCGGAGTTCTTAACATAACACGAAGTGCTCTTAGAATCATCTTGCTTGTGACTGTAGGGTTCTAAAGAAAGATGCGTAAGGAACCGTCTCAAAGTCACCTGATTATTTTCCTGAATTAATACAATACCTTCCTTCTACATCTATGGTTGTGTTCACATCTCAGTTCTAATCCAGTTTCAGCCCACCTCCAGGACGGAAGAACACATCAGCAGAGTGAACTGTCTTTTTCTTTCTGCAGTTATCTAATTCAAAGGTGGATTTTATGAGTTAGATAACACTGAAAGTAAATGGCTTGTCCCTTCGCTGATGTGTTCTCTCACTCTGAAAGTGGATTGAAGCTGGATTAGGTGTGAACGCATCGCATGCGACGCCCAGCCAGCCTCCTCTCCACCCAGATCCTGCACTGATCCGGATAGATTTCAGCAAGGTGTGACTCAGATCCTATCTGAGTCTCTTTTCTTTCCGCATTGCTATAACTAGAAAGTTTAGGCAGTTTAGACAGGAATTAGCCGTTTCATTAAACGGTCCACTTTCATTAAGGAAACCAGGTCCTGTTAAAATGACTGATTAATTAATTCCACCTCCTCCTGCTTCTGCTGTGACATCTTTGCTGCAGACAAGTCAAAATAGAAAGTGTTTCTCCATACTTGGAGAAAAAACGACTGGATAGCCCACAAGAAACTCGGTAAAGCTTTTCTCAGTTCTAACTTTCAATTCTAACTTTCATGGGCAGACTGGCACATTTAAAAAACCCTAAACTCTACTGTAAAGGGGGGGGGGTTTATATAATTTGGTGTTAAGCGACTGTCAGAGACAAAGTCAGATTGTCTGCATTCAAGAAAAAGAAAAAAGGTCACCACCCTAAGTTGGGTTTTATATCTTACTCTGTATTTACTCAGAACTTAAGGGTTCGACTTCAAGAAGGTTAGGGCTCAACAACTAGGTGTTGGTTTTATTTTAATTAATTATTTGGGGGTATTTTCATATCACTTTCTATCTAGGATTTCAAATCAGTTTGCGGAAAAAAATCATAGAATAAAGATTCAACGCATCTTATAAAAACAAAGACAAGGAAGTCCCTAGAAGCAGTTATGAAGAGGGTTAAAAATATTGGTTGAAAGAGGAGAAACCACCCACATCTCAAGGACGTCAGAGAAGGCGATGCGTTTCTTAGGGAGAAGCGAACACCAATTCAGGGTTTCTTCTTTTTGAGGACGCAGCTGAATTTCTACTAAAGTTTAGCCTCTTCCATATTATCTATATCTGAGGGATTCTTTGCGGTTTGAGGGTCTTCTTTTTTTTAAAGATGTGCCCGAGTCTAAAGTTCGGCTACAACTTCGAGGAGGTTTTGCCAACGAAGCTCAAAAGCCGGCGCAATGTCAAATACTCCGCCGTGCGTAATGGTGCGATTCCCGGGCTGTGTTTTAATCCATTTTCAGGCCATTTTCAGAGAGAGCAAACACATCAGGAAAGGGTCAAGCTGTTTCCTTTCCGCCTTACCCTAACTTAGAAATTCACCATTGGGATGAATAAAGTAGAAAGAAAATTGTACCCGGCCCGGTCACTTTGCCGGTGCGTTCTCTCGTTCCGAAAGTGGACTGAGATTGGATTAAAACTCAAGTGTGAACGCAGTCCTAGAGGAGGGAAGGCGCGCGAGGTCTGGATCCACCGGGGTGTTAGCGAGATGACCTTGAGGCATGGACGTAACCAAAACCTTCTTCAGAAAGAAAAATACTAAGAAAAAAAACACATCTCCCCCCCCCCCCGGTAATTCCTTCCTCTAATAATGCAATTTTTTTCCCCTTTAAAGTTTGACACACACACGAAAACTTGAGAAAAATCTCCTTTGGCCGGGTTTCAGTGCAAGATACCTGGGAAGCGAGGGCAATATACGGATTGCAAATTTAACAAAATCTTGGAACTTAAAAATGCGCCTGTAGCCGATTTATTTCAGGCTAAATTACAGCAACAAGAGTTCGCTCGCCTGACAGTGGGTTTGTTGGTTTGTTTTTAAATAGGGTTGGGAAGAAAGAGGGAAAGTTATTTCCAAGGACAACTTTATCACCTGCCCGCTTTTACTCTAATAATTATTTTTTTAAAATAAAAAATCCGTGAGATTTCACCTCCAAGGTCCATGAAAACCCACGAGGTTTGACCTCCCGGGAAGGCTGTTTACTCGGAAGTAAATCCAACGGATTTAAACACGAGATCAAGCGTTCCCAGGACAGCCCCGAAAAGGGAGAAGCGTTGCTTCCTTGGCTGCAGAATCCCAAGTCAACTTCCTAAAGAAGGCTCTTCTTTTGGAGCGGGAGGGGCTCTCCGAAGCTGCCTGAAAGCCCCACTGAATTTTCCGATTTCTCAGCAAACAGGCAGGGGCCCAGCAGCTTGCAAATCGCCAACGCCTCCCGCAACCCCGCAATTTCCCTGGCCTTCAGATGAATAATTTCCCTGGCCTTCCTCTGTCCGAGAACTGGGCGCGCTCTTACTCCGGAGTAAACCGCCGGGCAGCAACACTGCTTTAAACCAAAACAAAAACCAAACTTATTCGAAGTCAGATTCAAAGTGCAAATACAAAAGCTGAGTTCCCCAGGTATTTGCTTTTAGGATCCGAAGGGAGGGTTAGGTGCAAGGATTTCGGTGAAGGGCAGGATATAAATTTTCTACATAAAGAATAAACAAATACATTTCTCTAAAAGAGAGGTAGGAACAGAGTAAGAAATTCTGTGCGATCGGGGTGGGGTGGGGTAGCCTCCACCCCACGCCAAAAACACCCAAACCTTTTGCTGGAGAAAGAAAAGAGAAAGAGACTGCGTCCACACCTAAGTTTTGATCCGGCTTCAGTCCGCTTTCAGCGCAAGAGAACACACCAGGAAAGGGTCAAGCTATTTTCTCTCAGCGTTATCCAACTCCGAAAAACCCACCTTGGCTGCGTTCACACCTAAGTTTTAATCCAGTTCCAGTCCACTTCCAGAATGAGAGAACACATCAGAAAAATGATGTCATTTTCTTTCCACTTTATCTACCCCAAAGGTGGATTTTTTGAGCTGACTAATGCTTAAAGAAAGCAGTTTAAGACTTTGCTGTTGTGTTCTTTCACCCTGAAAGTGGACTGAAACCGGATTCAAACTCAGGTGTGAACACAGCCCTTTAGGTTAGATGAAGCAGAAAGAAAATGACCGGTCACTTTGCTTGATGCGTCCTCTCGCTCTGAAAGCGGACTGAAACTGAATCACGTGTGAACACAGCAAGCGAAAAGACGGGGGGGGGGGCTTTTCTTCCTCGGGAATTATGCCAAAGGCTTTTTTTCCCTCCCTCCCCACGGAACCAAGGGGGGAGCTGGAGGAGATTTAATCGGGAAGCCAGTAAATCACCGAAAACTTATCAATTGCGGCTCTTTGCAGGGCTCGTATAGAATTCCCCCTCTTCATTTCGGGTTTTCCAAGTGTTGCATTATCAGGGAGATAAGTTATCTGTCCTCCAGCTGGGCTTAACTCGGGGGAAAAGGGTGGGGGGGGGAGAGAGAAAGACAGAGAAAAAGAGGGAGGGAAGTGGGGAGAGAGAGAGAGAAAATACTTACAATATCATAGGGACGGAGCGAGGAGCTTCATGGTGAGGCGCAAGGATGGAGGCAAAAAATAAAAATAAATCCGAAAAGGGGGGGAAAAAGAAGCAGAAATCCCAGAGCAATGGGGTGGTGGGGGTGGTGGCGGTGGCGGAGGGGGGGACCCGATCTCCTCCCACCCCCCTCCAAAGGAAGGGTCTTTGAAGAGAGGCAAGGCTGGATGGCTGGGGTGCTGCGCCCGTTATCTCTGATGGGCTGATAGCTGCGTCCCGGGCCGCCTCGCCTATCGGGTCCCAACTCGCTCCTCGCTCGCCTAATCTCGGCCTTAAAGTGATTCCCTTCATCTCCAGCTCGGCCCCTTTACGGCCGCTGGGTCATGTGACCGGGCTTTTTCTTTCTCTCCCTCTTTCTCCCTCTCTTTCTCTCTCCCCCCTTTCTTTGGCACGCAATGCCCCGTCGCAGGCTGAGAGGGCAAGCCCAGAAAGGGGGCGCAGGAAAGCCCCCCCCAAGGGCAAAAATAAGTCTTTGAGATCTCCCCCCCCCTTTAAAGAGCTTTCAGAATAAATTTTGCAAGCGGTTCGATGTCGACTTAAGACCCCATCGGATCTAACGCGCGTGGACCATCTCCAAAGGCACAGGATCCTTTTTACGCACCAGAAGGGGTGATTTTTGCTGGATCGCTGGGCGCCTAAGGGCATCTTTCAGGCCTGGGAGGAAGGGGGGGGGGCAGGCAGGCAGGACGCCTCCAAGGCCATTTGCTGGGATTCGAGAGCAGGAGAAAGTTTGCCCTTCTCTCTGCTCGAGATGCCCATGGGCAACTGGTGGGCCACCGCGTGAGACAGGATCGAAAGCGCCTCGAAGCCGTTACTGCCCCTTCTTTGGATTAACAGTGCAAAACCCAGCCACCTCTAATCCGAAGGTGCGCCGATGTTCAGTATTCCCAGGCAAGCCGTATCTGGGTTGCAATGAAAACCCGTATAGACCTTCTTTTAGTTAGACTCGCCTGAAACATTTCTCGGGCGCTCGATCCATATTCCTCCACTTTATTATCCCTCCACTTCACTTTCCCCTTTCCCCCCTGTTGTTGTTGTTGTTTACCTGGCCCTTGTCTTGTTTTTATGTACTTATTTATTGTAAGAAATAAAGCCTTGCAGATATTCTACATTTAGCTCTCTTTTCACGTCATTTCACTGTTTTGGTTTCCGTAGGGGACCTTCAGCTTCGTATCTTACTCTAAACCTCACTTTTAAATGAAGAAAAATCGAAAATGATTCCTCTTGGTTTAAACTTTTCGTTCAACAAAGACCGTCGCGTCTTACTGCGAAGTAAATCCGTTTATATTCAGTGTTTCTTGCGCCCACAAAATTGACGTTAGGACGCTAGGGAGCGAATTCACTTCCACGGAGAGCCTATTTTTGCCCTTTCCAAAATCGATTCGAAACAGTGTTCATACGATCCAGCGGAGTCAGCCTAACGCAAGCAAAGGCGGGTTTTAAATTCTGCGGGAATTCGGGCCCGATTCGCTTTAGGTTTACACTACCTTCACTTTCAGAAATAATATTTAAGCGGCTTGGTAGAAACTCTTTTTAAAGGATTCGTGTGCGCGCGTGAAGGGTGTTTCCAAAGGGCCCATAAAGGCTGCGAGCGCGACTTTATTTTCCTAGAAGTAAGTGTCATTCAGCACAATAGGACTTACTTCTGAGTAGACATGATTGCTTCAGATCGGGACCATCCGATCGGAATCCCTGGGCCTCCCATCTCCAAAATGCAAGCTTCCTTGGCCGATGGGGACAGAGATGGTTTCTTGTGGCTTCTCCTGGAGACGTCCCAAGGTACAAACCCTACAGCGGATTCCGGCTGTCCAAAGCGAGAAGCGGCATTGCTCTCGCGTTCACACTACCCTCCCCGGACTCCGGAGTCAGACCCGTTCTGCTTAGACCGCCGTTTGCCCTTCCAACAGCTCCGTCCATCCAGGCCACGGTTCAACCCCGGTGGGACCTTCGTGCCTTGCGGAGGGAAGAGCCGGACTCGAGCTAGAAAGAGGGGGAGGGATAGGATCCTCTTGGCTGGAACCCGAACCTCGCTTTCCCGGGAGTAAACAGCGCAGTGGGACTTAACATTTGAGCAGATGGGATGAGGATCGCGCTGTCAGGCGCCAATCCAGCTTCAGTCCGCCTTCAGAGCGAAAGAAGAACACATCAGCAAAGTGGCCAGTCATTTTCTTTCCGCATTATCTATCCCAAAAGTGGATTTTCTGAGTTATTTAACACTGAAAGAAAACCACTTGTGGCTTGGCTGATGTGTTCTCTCACTCCAAGGGGTTTTTTCTACTTAGCTCCCTTAATCCAGATCTAAGATGATCCGGGGTGTTTCCGCATTAAGTGGCCACGTTCAGTTCTTTCTTTCTTTCTTTCTTTCTTTCTTTCTTTCTTTCTTTCTTTCTTTCTTTCTTTCTTTCTTTCTTTCTTTCTTTCTTTGCAAGGTCTCCAGGATAAATCTGCAACAGGTTCGCTTAAAGAAAGATTTCTAATAAAATAAAATAAAATAGAACAGGTAAACAAATTATCTGTTTGGCCTGCCTTTCTATGATAACAATAAACCATTACTGAGTATTTTGAGTACTCCTAACCTATGGCTGTTAATACCAGTGTTATGCTATTATTTATTTATTTATTTATTTATTTATTTATTTATTTATTTATT
>MTQE01002217.1:4896778-4928815 GCA_014337955.1 Aspidoscelis marmoratus
TTTATTTATTTATATTTATATCCCGCCCCATACCCGAGGGTCTCTGGGCTCCTAACAACCTTTAAAAACAAACGTATCAAAACTGTATTGAAAACAATAATAAACTAGTAGAAAATTTAATTCATTCCCTGATTTGTTGATGCTTTCCTACTGCAATTTTTTAGCAAACAAAAGGCATTGAAGCCTGCGGCTGCCCCCTTCCCCCTTTGTTAGAGAACTTCATTCCCCTCCCCAGGTCCAGCATGTCCCTAGGCGGATTTTACTTTTTTATGGGTTGCTGGCGTTTCCTCCTAGACTGATGCGGAGCCAGATCAGAAGGGCGCTTGGGTGGAAGCGAAGGCGATTTCACTCGGGGTGCCGGACATTATTCAGCCCCAAAGTGCCCAGTACCGATTAAGTGCCATTGGAAAACTCTCTAATATGGACTGTAACCATACTAAAACAAGCCGTTCAAATACTAAAACATCAATACTAAAACAAGCAGTGAGCCAGTTTGGTCTAGTGGTTAGGGAGCCGGACTCTTATCTGGGAATACCGGGTTCGATTCTGTCCTCCCCCATGAAGCCAGCTGGGTGACCTTGGGCTAGTCACAGCTCTCTTCTGAGCTCTCATGGCCCCAACTACCTCACAGGATGTTCTGTTGTGGAGAGAAGAACAGAAGCTTTGTCAGCCGCTTTGAGTCCCCTTAAGTTGGTGAGAAAAGCGGGGTAGAAAAGCCAACTCTTCTTCTTCAAAAGCAGGTTAGAGGCTGTAGCATGTAGATGCTAGTGTTTCCACCCCACTTCTAATCCTCATCAAAGACCAGAGAATGTGTTTTGAAAGTGCATTTTCTGACTTTTAATGTGGATTTAAGTACTAGCATGTAGATGTCATCACCTCTAAACTGCTTTGGGGGTATTTTAAAAATATATGTGGAGAGGCAACCTGTGGAAAGCCCCTCCTGAATTACGTTATATTTTCGAACCTATTCCCATCAGTGTAAACCCAGGGAAACAGGAGCAGGCTGAAATCCGATTTCCCATTTACACTGAAATAGATACTAATGAGAACTAGCGGCTTAAATGGTCGAGGTTGCAGTTTGCGGATTGAATATTCCAGCAGAACCCGAGTTTCCAGTCTTTTTGTCTAAGCAGTCCAAATGTAAGCACTTATCGTTGTACAGGGTTTCTTTATTTATTCTACAATTAAAATATATCAATGAAAATCGTAAAACTGAAAAGTTCAGCACTTGAGCCGTAGAAAAGGAAACAAAACACGGTCAGACGCCCCGATGAACCAGTGAATTTCTTAAGGGAAGGCTATTTTACAAACTGGGAGCCACTACGGAGAAGGCCCTTCCTGGAGCTACCCTCCTTATAACTAAAGGTGAAGGAGAGGGAAGGAAAATGAAATAGAAACCTTAGGCTTTTGCTCTGCTTAATTTCTCAGGCTTCAGTTGTCTAAAAGCTCCAGTGGAGAAGAAAAAGAATAATTATTTTTTTCTTTTTGGGGAAGTCTCTATTACTAGCTGGTAAGAAATGGACCAAAGTAAAAAATATACACACCCACCCAATAAAAAATGTTGTGTACAAAGATTAGCTTGAGGATCCTAGGGATTGTGTTTTGTAAAAATAATTTGTCCACAGAACATGAACGAAAATAACCAAGAATCGCCTTAGAGAAAAAGAACTAAAATTTCCACCTCGGTTGAAGGGAATCTAATTTAATCCGGTTTGTGGGTCGAGCTGTTGTGGTTGTTTTTCCCCGCAGGGATGAAATGGGGACTTTGCTGCTTCTAAAAATCCTTTGGTGTCCTGTTCATGTTTATCTTCTAAGCGCTACAAACGCAGCGGGCCTTTAAAGGTGGCTTCAACCTATTTTTTAAAACGCAATAAATCAAGGGTCCCAGGTGAAAGAAGCCGAGTACTCTATCATCGTAAATTAAATTCAACCACAGAAAACGGGAAGGGGGGGGGGAGAGAGAAATTTAAGCTGCTTTTCACTTTCTGCTTCTAGACGGGACTCATCACCTACCCGCATTTGGAGGTAGAGATCCAACAGGTGCAGTTTTGCTGCCGGGAAATGCAGCCATGGGCTTTGAAGCCTGGTTTTAAAAAACAAGCTTATTCAAATACATATACGGGACGGGAAAAAGGAAATGTAATTAAAAAAAACAACGCCTGAAATAAAGACATTACATTCTCGGGCTGAGTTCACACCTAGGTTTTAATCTAGTTTCAGTCCACTTTCAGAGGGAGAGAACGCATCAGCAAGGCGGCTAGTGGTTTTCTTTCCATTTTATCCAGCCCGAAGACGTGTTTTCTGAGTTAGATTAAGTGGAAACAAAATGATTATCGCTTTGCTGATGCGTCTTCTTGCTCTGAAAGCGGACTGAAACCGGATTAAAATTTAGGTGTGGACGCAGCCTCGGTGCCGTTTTGGGGATCTTGAAAGCATCTTTCAGCAAAGAGTTGACATTGTCCAGTTATTATTTGAGAGTGTGGCAATTGGTGTGTGTTTTTAAGGTAGCAGGTCTTAAGTGACTGCCGATTTAGGACTGCAAGATCCCGGTGCGGGTTTATTCGAAAAAACCCTCTGGTATCTTCACTATCTGTTTCCAGAATATTGTGTGCGCAAGGCAGCTTATGGGTAAATACGGTTTAGTCTGAAATGAACGTACTTTCTATGGCGCCTTAGGGATTACACTGCTGCTATCGCATACGCTTCTACTCTGGAATATAACTCAGCGCAACAAGGGCTTTACTTCGGAGTAGACCTAGCCAACATTGCATAGAGAATCAGACATGCCCGCCTAGGACAAAGGACTTCAATGGGGAAAAAGCCTGCTTTGATTTATGTTAAAATGCAGACAATTCTTTTGGGAGATAATACCTGTAGCATTTTTTTCCGTGGAGCACCTGAGCAATGTTAAAGCACCACAAAATGCATCCCCATCTTTATTTCTCAAGGCCCAATTTTCCTCCTTAATTACTCGATTTTTTTCCTTCCTTCTTTTATTTTATTTATTTTTTTCCAAAGCAGACTTTGCAAGGGAACATGCAGCAACGCACAAATTTAGCAAGTCCTTATGGAGTTATTTTTGCTTGGGTTTGCCCGCCAACGTCACTCAGGAGTCCAGCCCAGTGGTTTCCAATGGGATGATTTCGAATCAAGGATGCCACACAAACAGGTAAGCTGCACAAATACTTTAATTTGGTCCAACTGACTTATGTGCCACTGTTTCTACTTATTCCTTACCGAACAACAGATTTTAATCTGACTGCTACATGCATTTCTCACTGCTTTGCGCCGGTGAGTTTCCTCCCAAGGCGATTTATCCGACTTTAGTCTCACCTAAAACTCCAAATCATTAAGGTTGTGGTCACACTTAAGGTTTAATCCAGCTTCAGTCCACCTTCAGAGCAAGAGAACATGGCAATGAAGTGACCAGCAATTTTCTTTCCACACTATCTACCCCAAAGGTGAATTTTCTGAGTTGTTTAACAGTGAAAGAAAACAGCTTGTCACTTTGCTGATGTGTTCTCTCGCTCTGAAAGTGGACTGAAGCTGGATTAAACCTTAAAGTGTGACCACAGTTTAACAGCAGTTTGAGATCATAGGGGCCCATTGGGACCTTTATTTCACAAACAGGAAACCAGGCAGGCGGGCAGAACAAATGAAGACCCAAAACAGAGACACAGAAAGACAGAATTCTCTTATTTTTCTTTCTACAGCTTATATTTATTTCTATGGCAGCTCAGTTTCCATTCTGCAAAATGGGAAGAAGGATGTGCCCATAGAATGCATTTTAGTATTAGATTTTCCGTTGTGTATAACACAGTCCATGTGCTTTTGCTTGGAATGGCTTCCCATGCCAAATGGTCTGGGACCAACTCCTAGGAAAAAAAGAGAGAGGACCATGGTCCATTGGGTATTCATACTTGAATAAAAGGGCACCCTCTTTCCCTTTGAATATATCAGCATCAAAAATCTGTGCTCCATTCCCTGGCATTGAGAAATAAGACCACACTCCTTGCCATGGTAATTCAGATTTTGCTTTGGCTTGATGGGATAGATGTCAAGGTGAACCAGGGAAGACTGAAGTCCAAAGTGCAGTTTGGTGTTGCTCAATAAACCTCTTGGCCTGAATCATCATAACTCGGGCTGTGTTCACAGGTAGCAAAGAAGCATCTCAAAAGCAGTGTGGAGAAAGTAACATGTGTGTGTGGGGGGGGGGGTAGGTTGGTGTGGTGCATGAACAATCCCTTATGCAAACTGTCTCTAAATAACTCACAGATGGTTTTTCTATAATAGTAATGGTAGTAGTAGTAGTAATAGCTGGTAATAGTAATAGTTAGTAATAGTAATAGTAATAATATAGTAATATAGTAATAATAATAGTCATTGTCTCAGATTTTGGGGAAAGAAATTCAATCACTTCCCTGCTGCTGGTGCAAGCAGTGCTTGAAAATTAAGCAAACAAGTGAACAAAAGAAATAAAAAGGAGGACAAAGGTGGCTGAAGGAGATGGCCAACAGTTATTAAATGACCTCCAGCTTTGCCAGTCCAACCCTGAAACACCTTTGGAGTTCCAGTCCAGGGTGTGCTTTGATTTACACAGTTTTATCCAAACTAAGAAGGGCATGCTTCCATGTTGACATGTGGCAAGTCTGTGGCTTTCTAGGAGCTGCTACCACATTAGAACACATGTGGGCATCAAGACTTCAGAGGGCCCCATAAGGCTTTCAGCCTTGAAAGACGGCATTTAAAGAATGACCCGACTGAAGTATATAAAAGTCATGCATGGGTGAAAAAGGTGGACGGAGAAAAATTATTTTCTCCATTGCCCAACGCAAGAACCAGGGGGTATTCTATGAAGCTGATGGGCAGGAGAGTCAGATCAGACCAGGGGAAAGATTTATTCACCCAGAGGGTCATCAGACTATGGAATCTCCTGACAGAAACACCTTGTTCATGAATTTGTCTAACTTGATGCGACCAGACTGGATTTGGCATCAAGTTAGACAAATTCATGAACAAGAGGTGTTTCAATGGCTGTTAGAATGGATGCCTATGTTCCCTCTAAAGGCCATTTGCAAGGAGTCAAGAACCTTGGTCTTTCATCTTCAGATGCCCATAAGCAATTGATAGGCCGCTGTGGGCTGGTACAGCTGGGCCCTTTTATGTTTTTGCACTACCTGTAATCTGTCAGTGAAAAATACGATACCACTGTGAAACTGGTGTCATGGCAAAGTTCCCTGGTCAAATAGATAAGATCAAATAGTGAGCAAACATACTTGGGATCAGGGTCTCTTGAGTACATTGAGGAAGGGTAATTCAGAGGAAAGCGTCTAAAACCGATCTTTTGAAGTGTTATCATGCCGTTTCAGTGACATTTTTATTTCATTTAAGAATTTTTATGCTTCATTTCCAAATATACGCCATTGTGGGTGAGGTGCAAACAAGAATTTGCTTTGCCCGTTCAATGCATTGGTTCCCATGGTATATGAGAATAATGCAGACCAGGCTAAGCTAACACAGGTTCTTTACATGCAAGGAATATTAATCATGGTATCAGAATGGCAGATGACTTCATTTCTCCCACCACTCTCAGTAGTAAGATGGGTGGGCACTCGAGAGAGGGCCTTCTCAGTAATGGCCCCCAGGCTGTGGACTAGTCTCTCCCTCGAGGTGTGTCAGGCTCCTTCACTGTATATGTTGGGTAAAAGTTGGTAAATTGTGCTCCACACCTAATCAGCAATTAGCACACCTCTAGTGAGGGGGGGCATGCTTCTAGGCTGTACCAGTCAAGTGGGCATACATTTGAGGCTTATTTGCACTACCGCCTCTATTGCATGATTAGGCCAGACTCGGGACAGAGCATTGGCTCTGCCAGGAGGGCGGTTCTGTACGGAACCATCCTGGCACGTCCCAGGGCAGGCCTAATCATGAGCAGAGTGTAGAGCATGAAATCATGCTTTACACCTGGCCCAAGCTGTCCCTGGCCGTCCTATAGCTGCCTGGCAGGGAGAGCATTTGCCCTCTTCCTGCCTGACAGCTGTGGGCCCTGCCCCACCCTGTGGCCATTGGGCCCTTTTGGGCCCTCTGGCCAACAGCCTCTCTCTGGGGAGAAGCAAGATTGGGACGGCCCATTCTCAGGGCCCGCAGGGACCTCCTGGCCCCCTCCCCGCACCCAGGGGCCTGCGCCACCCACCAGCCCCACATGCCAGGACTTACCTTTTCAGACTCTCTGGTCAGATGTGGTGCTTGCATGGCTGGCCAAGGCGATCTGCTGTTCTGCGCATGTGTGCGCACAGAACAGCACGTTGCCCTAGCCGGCTGTGCGAGCACCACATTGGACCAGAGGGTCTGAAAAGGTAAGTGATCGTGCAGCTGGGGGGAGGACGTGAACCCCTGGGTGCTGGTGGGCACCTAGTGGTCCCTGACAGCTGGTACAGCCCAATCGGGGCACGTGCCAGCTGCTATCGGAATGGGGCAAGATTGGGCTGGCTGGGCTTTGGCTTCTGCTGGGTGCAGGCACCTCGATCGAGGTGGCTGCACCCCATGGAGGCTCCATGGGCACCCACCCACCCAGGGCCGCGCACCTCCCCCCACGCACCTCTTACCTTTTTGGGGTCCAGGTTTGAACTGGCAAGCCCTGGGTGGGCATGGCTTGCCGGTCCAGAATGCCGTGTTCTGTGGCATGCCCCTGCGCAGACCTAGGCAGGTAAGACCCATTGGACTGTAGTGTGGAAAGGCCTCTGCTCTTCACCAGAGCTGCACCAATTGTTCACCAGAGGCCTAAATGTGAATTGGCCTAGGATCACAGTACTCTGTTCTTGCCCTCATGACTTAGGAGGGCTTAGTAAGTATTCTTCAACTGCTGCTAGGAGAAGATGGCAGAGCTCCGCTTTGGATGTGATGAAAAGCCCTTTTCAGTGCAACTGCTAATGGCAAAATAAGGGCACTGTTCTCTGTGCCATCTCTTCATAGCTCTGCCGGAGACCTGTAAGGCATTTCAGGGATGTGATCTTGTATAATGGGAAAAATTGGGATGAGGATGGAGCAAATGCCCAGAAGTCTCAAATGGATATTGGAAACTTCCGCCACTCCATTTATTTTTGTTACCTTCTGTACCTTACGGGAGAGCATGGGTGTTTTTCCACTTAGCACTAGAGTACCCATTAAGGACCCATTAAGGGTACTCTAGTGCTAGCGGAGACCCCCAATATTACAGTCAGTATTGCAGGTTTTCTGGAAGCTTTACTTTTTATTTCATGGCATATTCAGTTTTACATCTGTAGAACATTATGTATCTGAGGTGGGCTAGGATGAAAGGTTGTGACTGACTCCAAGGCCCTTTCTGCATTCTGGACATTTGGGATCCTGTCCCTGGAACAGGGACCTGTTGTCCGCACGCTATTGCAGACTACAGCACAGCATCCCCAGGACTGATGTGGTCTGCATTGGCGTGAGAACAGCAGGCTCCCTGGGGCAATTTCACTCTTCACTTCCCATCCGCCAGATGGGAAAGGAGCCCAATGAACCAATGTTGGCTAATGCTCACACTTGTGCTGGTCAGTGTTAGCCGTTCCACACACACACACACACACCACCCCTCAATCAAATACTTAATTTACTTGATTTGAGTGTGGGGCTGGTCTTCTTCAGGGCGCCGCCATTTTGGTTGTGGCGCCCTCTGCGACTGTGTGTACATCAGCGGTGTTGCCGTGAGGATGCTGGTGCTCTGTGCAGTAGCAGACGTGTCAGGAGGGTGCTTGTGCGGCAGCCCTGTTGACCTCCTTATCCAGCAGAGGTGCGAATGCTTCCCAGCTGGATGCAACAGGGGAGTGATTGGGGAAGGTTGGGGAAGGTGTGGGGCGCAATTTCATGCTCCACCGGTAGTGCATGATTAGCGAACTTCTGGGAAGGGAGGGGGTGGCTTGGAGGCTGTAGCAGCCTCCTCCAAGTGCAGATGCTTCCCCCCAGAAGTTCCCTGAGCATACATTATGGGCTGTAGTGCGAATAGGCCCCAGGACATAATCTAGAGTAAGGCACAGTGCAGAAAGGCTGAGAAAAGTGGAGTATAGAAGCCAATTCCTCCTCCTCCTCCTCCTCCTCCCTCTTCCTCTTCCTCTTCCCCGCTCCTCCAATCCATCTTGGAGTCTGGGGAGCTGGGAGGACCATTGAATGCCATCATATAATTATATATATGATGCATAGCAACATGGGTTTTAGGACCTGCCAGGGTTTCTGTGGCCCACACTAGTCCGCTGATTCCTAATGGAATGAATTTTGCAAGTCAAGCATTCATGTTAATGATTCTGATTAATATCTAATTATAGACTGTATACATCATATTGTCTGATTCTGAACCGTATGGTAAATGTCTGTTTAGAAAGCCGATGGGGGGGGGGGAGCCCACTGACTCAACCTCCCTGTATATAACAATATACTGTACACAGAGTTAATGAGGGCAGAGTAAATGCAAGGCTGTGGACTTCTCTCTTTGTCTCTGTCTCTTAGGGGAATTTTGGCATGGTGGAAAGTTCAGTCGTCTGACCCCTCGCATGCTTCTGAATTCTCCAATCTAGGAACCATCTAAATTTCTAAGTGGGAACCAGGCCTACATTCATGTATGTTGAGACAGTGGTAGAAACCATGACTGATATACTGGATGATGTTTATTCCAAATAGCACAACATTTATTCCATTCATGCCAAGGTTTTCTCCTGGGTCAGATTGTACGGACACAATTCTGTGTGTGTTGGGTGTGCGTGGGGGGGGGGGAATCCAGTTTAAATATCATAGAAATGGTAGGTATGCGAGAATGCAGCCAACTACTCTTGTGCTTTCCAAGCAGGCTTAGAGAAACAATCAGGAATTGATGTGATTGTTAAATCCCAAATGCCTTGATGGAAAGAAGACAGGGCTATTGTCACCTGAAAAGAAACAGCATTTGCATCTGGCTACACTTGCTAAATTTTCTTTTCTATGTGCCGGTTATGGATGCAGAATCATGCTTGCTATTATTATGCCAGGATCCAGGGTTGGAAGAGTGTCTGTCTGTCTGTCTGTCTGTCTGTCTGTCTGTCTGTCTGTCTGTCTATATCTGTCTGTCTGTCTTGTTGCGTCCCCATGCACTCCATTTAGTTCGGATTGGATTTGGATTAGTCCAAATAAGGAGCTGAATTCGAATTGACCCATCCTTATGCCATTGCCGAAAGCACAGGCTCAATTTGATTATGCCTGTCCCTAAGCAAACGATGCTAAACCAATGCATGGGCAAACCACATCTTTTTCTCTCCACCCCCTCTCTCCCGATAGGAGCGAGGGCAGGGAAAGCCCACCCAACACCCCTTCCCCATCGCAAGTGCTGGGCATTAAACAGGGATCAAACAGAAACGGTGCTCTTCTCTCTGCAATCTGATTGCCAGACAAACATAAAAGAACTGATCGGTCCAGTAAGATGCAGCAATGGTGGTGGTGGGGGTGTCATCTGGCCCTTACTGTCCCGCAAGCCTCTTCCTGCAACCCTTATTCCACCCCCATTCCCCGATTGCGGGCAAGCAGCTTCTGAAGTTAGAGGCAGTTTAGCAGAGAAGCTAAACATTGTAGCAGCTTTGATTAGCTTATTCCACCCCCATTCCCGGGCAAGCAGCTTCTGAAGTTTGCCAGCTAAAAAGCTAACCAAAGCCGCTACAATGTTTAGGGCAGTTTAGCAGAGAAGCACTTCTCTGCTAAACTGCCTCTAACTTCAGAAGCTGCTTGCCGGCAATCAGGGAGAGGGAGTGGAATAAGGGTGGGACAACAAGGGCCAGATGACCCCCCTCATCGCTGCTTCTTTACCTGTCAAACTGGTGCAATCAGTTCTTTTATGCTGTCTGATCATTAAAAATGGCCAGCAGCTGCGATCCCCAACACACAGGACAGGAACGGCTAGCACAGGACATGAAACCCGCCTGCGAATGACGTGAGCGTCAATCTCCTCCCCTAATAACCCAGGAGTGTCCTCAAGCCTCCAAAATAATGAGGGCTTGCCTCCCGAACCGTAGCGAGAACAGTTTTCTTCAGGAGTAAATTTACCATGGATTTGGGCAATTTGTTCCGCATGTAGCCTGGTTTGGAGGCTTTGCATGGAGATGCTCCGTGTCGAATTCAGATTCAATTTGGACTGTAGAGTGCATGGGGATGTGACATCTGTCTGTCTGTCTGTCTGTCTGTCTGTCTGTCTGGTGGCCCGAAGGTTCTAGGGTGGGTTACAGCATAAGATAAAAATGTAAGCAATAAACCTATTTAAAATGTAGGCCTCCCACCCCCTCTCCCTCCTTTGTATTCATTCAGAAGAAATTTTGGCAAAGTCCTGGGTGAAGAGTTGTTTTAACCAGGCACTGAAAACCATATAAAGCTGACATGGCAACAAGAGAAGCAACCCCACTAACTGCAACCCCTTGCACTTCTGTAGAGATGTGTATGAATTATTTGTCAGCTTTGCAATTTGAATTTGTATGAATTGGAACGTTTGCATTCAAATCAAATCTTGACCACATTTGAAGACTGACATTCGAATGCAAAGCGAATGCTTTTGTGCATTCATTCAAAGCTTTGTTATCTTCTGAAGGTGGAGAGGCAACGAAGTGGCTGCCCAGTCACATCTGCAGTGGATTCAAAGTGGATTCAGGACAGATTCAGAGAGGATTTGGAGGTAGAACTGGTGGCAGGGATTTGAAGAGCATTCGCAGTGGATTCGAATTCTGCCCTAAATGTGATTTTGTTTGCATTCATTTCAATGCAAAGTGAGCATGGAAATAAATTGCACACATCCCTAGAAGGTGCAAAATTACAAGATGCCCCTACTTTGTGATCTTAAGGTACAGACAGGTTTATATGGGAGAAGAAAAAGAAGAGTGGGCTTTTCTACCCTGCTTTTCTCACCCATTTAAGGGGACTCAAAGCGGCTGACAAACCTTCTGTTCTTCACCCCACAACAGACACCCTGTGAGGTAGGTGGGACTGTGAGAGCTCAGATGAGAGCTGTGACTAGCCCAAAGCCACCCAGCTGGCTTCATGGAGGAGGGAGGAATCAAACCCAGTATTCCCAGATAAGAGTCCAGCTCCTTAACCACTAGACCAAACTGGCTCACAGAGTGCCCCTTCTGATATTCAGCACTCAAGGTATTCAGTAAGTTATATGTCAATATCCGCACCTTGAATTGGGCCAAGGAGTGAACTGGTAACCAGTGGGGTTCTTTTAAGACCAGTGTGCTGTGCATCCATGATAGTTTTGTGTGTGTGCATGTCTGAATTAAGTAGAAAACCATATGGAAAGAGGATAAGTGAGAAATGAATTAGGAATGGGGATTATAAAATTGGCAGTGAAATCACCTTGACTCATGGAAACAAAACTGAAGTGAGACCAGGGTGAAAGGAAGGGAAGTGTATTGAGTTGCTGACAACTGGAAAAAAATATTAGATAAAAGCCTTCCAAAGGAAAGAAAGAAAAAAACCCATTTTTGCATATCAATCACACCCGGTCTGATGCATTCCTTCCAGGACTGACTGTAAGTCAACGTGACCTTCAGCTCCAGAAAGGGCTAAACTCCTGTATTGTAGGCCAATGGTTTTCTGCAAAAGAGGTGAAAGCATTTCAGCTTTCTTTGGTCTCTCCTATGAAAGTCTCTTGGTCTTTAGATAATCTTATCAGAAGAAGACAAACTTTCTAGGCTTCTGTATTGCAGGAGCACATGAACTTCTGCCAGGCAAACCATCTCTCTCCCTGCTGCAGCTCCAAACTACCATGTTGTATCTGTAATTCTATACCCGTCACTGAGGAAAAACTTTGTTCAATTTAGCAGGATGAACTTCTAAGCAGATGGGTGAAGGGGTTGCAGCTACAAAGGGAACAGCATCTTCTTACTGATTCTTATATCTTGTCCTTAACATTTTGGTGTTAGTCCAGCGAGGTAGTTAGTAGAACTTGGAGACTAACAGGAGAAGGGTTGGTGGCATGAGCTTTCGTAGACACGTCTACTTCTTCAGATGCTAGGGGACCTAATGGACACATCTACTTCTTCAGATGCTAGGGGACTCAATGTGCATGTTTACTTCTTCAGATGCTAGGGGACCCAATGGGCACATCTACTTCTTCAGAGGCTAGGGGGCCCAATGAGCACGTCTACTTCTTCAATGCTAGGGGACCCAATGGGCACATCTACTTCTTCAGAGGCTAGGGGGCCCAATGAGCACATCTACTTCTTCAATGCTAGGGGACCCAATGGGCACATCTACTTCTTCAGATGCTAGGGGACCCAATAGGCACGTCTACTTCTTCAATGCTAGGGGACCTAATGGGCACGTATACTTCTTCAGATGCTGGGGGACCCAAACATTTCCATTTTGGTCTTAGAATGGAAAGGACCTGTAAAGAGGGCTTGAACCTGTGACCTTTGGCATGCAAGGTGGATGTTCTACCACTGAAGCTGATCCTATTACATTCGGTTAAGATGCACCATTTCATTTAGGTCTCAGGCCATTAAGATGCCTCTCTGACATCTTGTTGGCCTGGACTTTTATGTTTGACCCATTTTAAATTAGATAAATGGAAAGACTTACAGGAATCCTATTTCCCGAATCTCCCAAGCCCTGTGACATCCACAATACATCATCCAGTAGATACACAGGTGAACTTAGAACAAGAGGATCTTCCTTTTTTCTTCTGCCAATGCTAGGCTTGCAAAGGGAAGATAAAGTCTGATGGTTAGGGAGCTGGACTCTTATCTGGGAATACCAGGTTTGATTCCGCATTCCTCCACAAAGCCGTCTGGGTGACCTTGGGCTAGTCACAGCCCTCTTCTGAGCTCACACAGCTTCACCTACCTCACAGGGTGTTCTGTTGTGGGAGCTCTCACAGCTTCGCCTACCTCACAGGGTGTTCTGTTGTGGGGAGAAGAACAGAAGGTCTGTTAGCTGCTTTGACCTTAAATGGGTGAGAAAAGTAGGGTAGAAAAGCCAACTCTTCTTCTTCAAGTCAAACTCAACTCCTGGCCTGCCTTGAACTGTATCAAAAAACAGGGGCCCAGAAGAACCTTCTAGTCTTCACTGTGGCCCTCTTGTTCTCGTTCCATCATTAATCCACCTCTTCCAGCCCAGAATGTTCAGGAGAAGTTAGAAGGGCATGTGAAGGATCCCACCCGTGAACCATCCTAAGACATCTCTAAGCTGCTTCAGAAATGGTTTGATCAATTAATTGATTGTATGTGTACCTCAGCCTTGGTGACTATACAGCTAGCTTGACAACTCCCCATTCCCTTCTTCCAAGAAACTTCCCAGGATGAAACCTGGGACCTTTTGTATGCAAAGAGCTATGGAGATAGTGTCACCCTCAATGATAAGCTACGGTAGACAATAGACTATTTCGGATAGAGTGTCTGACTAGAAGCAAAGGCCCTGAATTCCAGTCCCCACTTGGCCAACAGAGTTAGACAGGTTGACCCTGGGCAGCTGATCAGCCCAACCTACCTACCTCACCAGTTTGTTATGAAGCTGAAATGGAAAGAGCAGGTTTGTACCCTGAGCCAGTGGTCTAGTGGTTAGGGAGCCGGACTCTTATCTGGGAATACCGGGTTTGATTCTGCCCTCCTCCATGAAGCCAGCTGGGTGACCTTGGGCTAGTCACAGCTCTCCTCTGAGCTCTCACTGCCCCACCTACCTCACAGAGTGTTTTCTTGTGGGGAGAAGTGTAGAAAAGCTTCGTCAGCCATTTTGAGTCCCCTTAAATGGGTGAGAAAAGCAGGGTAGAAAAGCCAACTTTTCTTCTTCTTCTTCTTTTGAGCTTTCCATGAGTAGAATGAGCAGATTGTACGGTATGAGACAAATTTTGTGAAGAAGATCTGTGAAGAACAAATGCAGAGAAACTGAGAGTTTAAATCCAAAATAGGGATGTGCACAAATGTTCAAAGACATTCCAAATTCGATTGAATTCATCCGAATTTCGACATTCAAATTGAATGTCCATAAATTTGAATTTAAACATTCAAACGTATTTTGAATTTTCAAATCTATTTGTTCAAATTATTTGGACATCCATATGTGTTTGGGTTTGTACACGGTGCATACTTGCATGTACACATCTTTCCTGCATTCGTATGCATTTGTACGGACCCGTATGGGATGAAAACGGGTTGCATATGGGATAAATACGGGATGCATACGGATGTGTACAGATGCACACGGGATGTGTAATGATGCGTACGGGCACATATGAATGTTGCCGACATACGTAAGTGCAAATTCGAACCGAAAATTCAAATGAACAGATTCAAATTTGCTTATTGCAGATCGGATTGGGATAAATTCAGATTTTAAAGATTTTAATCAATCAAATCGAATCCCAAAAATTGCATTCGTGCCCACCCCTAGTCCAAAAGATCTTCAGGGTCCTGAACTGGGGAAGGTTGAGTTAGCTCCTCCAACATCCTGGCGGGGAAAGAAGGGAAGAAAAAGGCAAACCCACCTTGGGTCAAATTCCCCTATGCTGCCCAAACAGCATTTTATCCCATTTTGAGCCACAGACGGGATTTTAGAAGGAAAGAATACAAGATCCTAAAACAGGTTCATTAGCAGCATTTTCTCCTGGAGGGTTAGGGTTAACCCTGTTTAGGGGGGGTGGAGACTATAATATATGTCCTAAATGCTCATCCAGCGCATTTTTAAAAAAAAGAAGAAAAGGGGAAAAGAGAAAACTTCTTAGGGCTAGATATTAATAATTCGCTGGTGATCTGGACGGGAAACCAGGAGGCTGGGTGGAAGAGGGTTGAGCTGTCCAGGTAAGTTTTCTTCCAGGACCTTGAGACAGACAGAGCGGCGCCCTTTTGACGCCCCTCTCCTAATCCAGCCCCTCCTCACACATTTTCCTGCTTGATTTGTAGACCTTTTGCCCTATTGGAGACACGGAGGGTCCTTTTGCAGGGAGTGAGAGTCGGCTTGGAGACTTTCCAGCGAAGACAGCTGGGCTGAGTTGGAGGGTGAACCGGCAGGATTACGTTTCAACGCTTTCAGATATGCAAGGAGGTTGGAAGGGGGAGAAGACGTTGGGTCCAGTTCTGCCTCTCCTCCGCATCCCCTGGGGACCTTGGAATAATCTGCTCTTCCCAGGTCTACCTCTATTATTATTATTATTATGTAAAACAACAGTTACACACAGCAAACGAGATCACTATGCTGCATTTCGTATTATATCACTAGTCGGGCACTTCCCAAGCACCTAGGACTGCGTGATGTATCGGCGAATTATTATTATTTATTATTATTATTATTATTATTATTATTATTATTATTATTATTATTATTATTATTATTATTATTATTATTATTATTATTATTATTATTGTTTCTTTCTAAAGTGCTGTACATGTACCTCTACTGCCCCCAAAATGAGGTGAGCAGCATTAATGTGCCACATTAATCCCTAATGGATGGACTCGCTTCTGAGCATGTCTGCCAGGCCTGCCTTCTGTTAAGAAGTGACAACTCTGGAAGGTGGAAACCTGAGGTGTGGGCCTCAGGATGACCACCACCTTCTAAGAAAAAACCCGGGCAAATGAGTTAAAACTAAAGATTCTCCCTTCAGTCAGGTATGGTCAAGACATGCAGCCTGTTCCCTTTACAAATTTAAAATAGTTTGGAAATGGCTTCGATCCTCACAGTCCCCATGTCAGGTTGGCTTAACACACTTTCCGCATGTTAAATCGCCCCAAAGCATTGTAAATAAAACACTCATTTCAACGGGTCTCGCTGCTGTTCTTGCATTTTAAAGGGTTTACATTTCTTACTGTGGGAACAGTACTGTTTTAGTGGGATGAGAATGTGTGTTTAGGGTTTCCCTCCCCCAATAGCACTCTAGGAACTCCCCACCCTTGTCACGTCAAAAATTTTGCGGCAGGAGAAACCCCAGTCAGAGGGGGGTGGGGGGTGGGCACCATGACTGGCAATGGGTGGAGAGAAAAAGATACGCTTTCCCAAATGAAATTTTCAAGCGCTTTCAGAACTGGGATCGAACGCGATTAAAGTTGAAAGTAATCGGATCAGGCAAATTCGTGTTTGCATCCAGTTCTTTTATTTCAGTTTAGGAAAACCGTTTTAAGCTTGTAATGGGAACAGGTCCAAGGGGTGTCTTCACACTTCCCTTCGTATTTGCTGGAAGGGAAAGAAGCTCGATCACCCAACATTAACTACCATTCACACTTGTGAGCACTAGCTAACTGCAGCCTAAGCCCCGCGTGATTGGTCACTCACCTGTAACTGATCCCGGGGCCGGTCCTCTTCCGGGCTCCACCATTTTGTTTTCAGTGCCTTCTGTGATTGCATGTGTGTCAGTGCAGATGCCATGACGATGCTGATGCTCTATGAGTGCACAGTTGCATATATGGTTGTCTCAGGTGCTAGCATGCTTGCGCGGCACTTCAGATGACCCCGGAGCACTGGAAGAGGTGCGAATAGCTGCTGTCTAGAGGCCCCAGATTGAATAGGGTAAGTATGCAATCCCGGGGTAGAGGGGATGGCCAAAGTTGACTAGCATTCCAAGTGTGAGCACTAGTCAATGTTGGTTAATTGTGCTCCTTTCTTGTCCAGCATAGGAGAAGAGAAGTGTGAAATGGATTTCTATCTTGAGAAGGAAACTGCATAGAAATGGCCATGTACTCAACCATGTACTCAAGATCTGGAGGGGAGGCCCTCCTGGTTATCCCACCGCCTTCAGCAGCTAGGCGGGTGGGCACCCGGGAGAGGGCCTTCTTGGTAGTGGCCCCCAGGCTGTGGAATAGTCTCCCCCTGGAGGTGCGTCAGGCCCCTTCTCTGTTTATGTTCAGGAAGGCAGTGAAGACATACCTCTTCACTCAGGCCTTTGGTTAAATGCTCCCTACGCTTCCCCCATTGCAGATTCTACTGTTTTTAAACTGTTTTTGTATCATTTTTAAAAAGTATCATAGAATCATAGAATCATAGAATGATAGAGTTGGAGGGGACCTCCTGGGTCATCGAGTCCAACCCCCTGCTCAAGGCAGGATCTCCTAAACCATCTCAGACAGATGGCCGTCCAGTCTCTGCTTGAAGACCTCCATCGAAGGGGAACCAACCACCTCCCGTGGCAGCCTGTTCCACTGGTTGATCACTCTTACTGTATTATTATTATGCTGGATTTTTAAACCTTGTACTGGTTTTAGTATTGTCTTATACAGTTTTGATATGTTTGTTTTTAAATGTTGTGAGCTGCCCAGAGACCCTTGGGTATGGGGCGGGATATAAATATAAATAAGTAAATAAAACCAGCAGCTGGATCTGACTTGATTGTTGGGTCCCACCAAGTTGTGGCCGACTCCTGATTGACTGCACAAGCACCCCATGCAGTTTTCTTGGCAGAGATACAGAAGTGGTTTGCCATTGCCTACTTCCAGAGAGAGGCTGGGGATTGAGCTGGGGACCCTCTGCTTTCCAGGCAGTTTGCTCTACCACTGGGAGGGCTGTAGTTCAATAACAGAACAAACTGTCTGAAAAGCAAAAGGTCACCGGTTCAATCCCCAGTGTCTCCCCGAAAGTAGGTAGGAAGTAGGAATGCCCATGAAGGTTCCCATGAAATCAACTGGGAGTTGGCCATGTTGAGCATCTGTCCTGTTGCTGTTGGGTACAGAATTGGAAGGGAGGCTCTCTATCTCTCTGGACTAAACTCCCTTTTAAGGGAAGACTTACATAAGGGCTGCATTTCCTCCCCCGCCCCCCACACCTGACCACAAAAGAGCCTTGGAAAGAGTGAAATGCAGTGGCCAAGTTCTCATCCCATCTGTAATCCACCTTTACTAGCCTAGAATGTTCATAAGAATGAGAAAGGACAGACTGGTGTGTGAACGGGGGTGTGTGTGTGTACATGAATGCAATTTTCGGAATTAGATTATCCAAAAATGGAATTCGATTCGGATCTTTAAAATTCACATTCAAATTCAATTCAAATTAAGTAAATTTGAATCTATTCGTTTGAATTTTCAATTCGAATTTGCACTGACGAATGTTGGCAACATTTGTATGTGCCCGTATGCATCTTTCCCACATCTTTATGCATCAGTACACATCCGTATGCATCCTGCAGTTATCCCGTATACAACCTGTTTTCATCCCGTACAGATGTGTACGGATGCGGGAAAGATGCATATCTGCAAGTATGCATCGTGTACGAACCTGTACACATGCGAATGTCTGGATAGTTCAAACAAATAGATCCAAAATTTGAAATTCGTTTGAATTTTTAAATTTGAATCTATGGACATTCAATTCGATTTTGAATGCTGAAATTCAAGCAAATTTGATCAAATTTCAAATATCTTTCAATATTCGTTCACATCCCTAGTGTGAACGATTCCACCCAGCCCTAAGTTGCTTCTGAGCTACTTTTCTTTTAACTGTGAGTGGATACAGCCTATTCATGATAACCTGGAGGGCAGCATCTTGGGGAAATCTTAGGTTTAGGAAATAAGTTGCAGAGTAGTAAGTTTTGCTACTAATCATCCTACATCCTTCTTTCCAGGAAACTGAGGCCCTCAAAACACCTTTCTTGAATGCCCCAGTGTAGATGAGAAGATATCTGACAACCTTGAAGCTAGTTTAATTCTGCAAACCTAATTACAATATTTGCAGTGACCAGAAGAAGCAGAAGTAAATATGTGCTCACTTCTTGTTGAAATACCACCCTCTCTCAAATTCCCAAGTAAGTGTTCTTGACATCCAAAATAAAGATACATTGGATTCCAGCAGTGTTCTTGGGAATAAAAGCACAAGGTTTCATTGCCTTCTTTTATGGAGACATAGAGCCAGTCTGGTCTAGTGGTTAGGGAGCTGGACTCTTATCTGGGAATACTGGGTTTGATCCAAACTCCCCCATGAAGCCAGCTGGGTGGCCTTGGGCTAGTCACAGCTCTCTTCTGAGTTCTCACAGCCCTGCCTACCTGCTGTTGCCTTCAACAGAGATGAAATATGACGGCCACAGAGCAGTTCCACATTGTCTCCGTGCTTCATGAGTCTAGTGTATGATCTAGTGGTTAGGGAGCCGGACTCTTATCCGGGAATGCTGGCTTTGACCCCGTCCTCCTCCATGAAGCCAGCTGGGTGACCTTGGGCTAGTCACAACTCTCTTCTGAGCTCCCACAACCCCACCTACCTCACAGGATGTTCTGCTGTGGGGAGAAGAATAGAAAAGCTTTGTCAGCCACTTTGAGTCCCCTTAAATGGTGAGAAAAGTGGGGTAGAAAAGCCAACTCTTCTTCTCTTGCACCCAAATACTTCCTGTCCTTGTGGAATGACACCCAATTTATTAATGGGAAGCTGACTTATACAAGCATTAGGTGACAGTCAGTCTATCACATTAACTCACAGGTCAGAAAAAAACACTGTTCAGTATGACATTTGCATATTGTAAGCTACAGAAATTTGATTTATGGAGCCACAGGGCTTCCATTCTTACTTTAAAACAGAAAAAAAAATATTCCTCGGGTTGCGCTAGAATAGTTGGTTACTTTTGCCATCTTCAATGAAGTGTGTAACAACACAGAATGGAGGGGGGAGTTCTGCATCCAGACACCTGGTGAAAACATACCTGTTTGCCCACATGGTTGAAGTGAAACTGGGTGTAGTCCTGTGGAGAGAGAGGCACGGAAGGTTATATTTTAAAGATGTTTTAAGAATATTTTTACACATTATTTTTATGTCCTGGGACCTCTTGGTGAATGGTGGGATAGAAAAATTCTTAAACACTTAAAATAAATATATTCAGACATTCTGAAATAAAACACAGATACTGTGGAATATGTTTCTATTGATATTGTTTTGTTTTCAACATGCTGGATTTTAAATGCTGTGATGGTTTTATTATATATATATAATTTGTTTGATATGGTGGATTTAGTTTGAAATGGTGGATACCTTCCCTGAGACCTTCGGGTATAGGGTGGGGTAGAAATATAAAAAATAAAATAAGCAAACACAAAATTAGGGAATATCCAAATACTGTGGAATAAGTCTGGATGGTTTTAGGGCACAGCCTAAGTTTTTACATTGGTGCCAAGATTTCAGACAGATTTGCAACCAGTAGCATGCTTTTGCTCTGCAATTTCTGGTGAGTTAATACTTTAACAACACATTTCTCCTTCTCTTGAGGTGTTATTTTATTTTTATCATTTTCTGATAACAGACTTACAGGACCACCCAACTGGACAACATACAAGACAGATTGACCCTGACAAATTCAGGAGATCGACACAAATTGTTCAGCTCGAATCATTTAATTTCTACCGGACAGCTGAAATGCAAACAAGTAGGCATGCCCATTGTAGCGCTGGAATTTTAACTGTAGAATTCCAAGATTAAAATCTGTGTAAAGTTTAAGTGTTCCACTTCACTAAAGAAAGAATTATATCCCTTGGGCCTAAGCTAGGATGGAACAGGCCACAGCAAAGAAAACAGGATGGATCCCTCATACCCTGCAGATTAAGACCAGAAAAGTGTCTCATAATAAATAAACACAAAATTTGCAGCTTGGATCCTTGGCAAAAAGTCGGCAAAAAGCTACCCTGGTGCTTCTGTTCCTCCAACTCTAAGTCCATAAGATACCGTCTATTTCCCATTATTTTCCCTCATGTTCTCTGACTTTCATGTGGTTTTCTTTAGAGGTGAAGCGCCCACGGAATTTGTACGATGTTCTGACGCCGCTGGTTGGCTTCATTCATAGTTCCTTGCCTTGCAAAATTCAAGCTAGGAGGCACCTGGGTTTCCCAATAAGATGCTCTTGAAATGTCTGAAATGGTTGTGTTGCGACTCCTGTTGAAGTCTGCGGAGTAAATGATTGTTCCCCGGCACTGATAACAGCAATATTAATATTAATAATAATAATAGATATAATATGAAATCCAGCATAGTGATCTTGTTTGCTGTAACTGCTGTTTTAACATAATAACAATTGTGAAAGCTTGTGCAAGCTAATTAAAAACAGCAGAGGTTTTTAGGATTTCTAAAAACCTATTAGAATTTTTAGGATTTCTAAAACCCTAAGCAATTTCTAGGGTTTTTTTTAAAAAACTTGCATATTTCTTGAAACCTATTTCCATAAATTGCACCCTTATTAGAGAAATGTTTCTAAATTAATATAGTTATCTTACACTATTGATGGATGTGGCGTTTCCCAGCATTATTCAATTTTTATTTCAATTGTGTGTACCCCTAAATGTTGGAGATCCCTGCTCTATGGAGCCTACTGCCCGCTCCCACACTCGATTCATGGGGATCCACTTTCGATTCGAGGGCTCTGGGTCTGGGCGAGTTCATGAGAAAAATCAAACTCCTTCCCCTCTTTCCCCGCCTTGCTGCAGTTGGGTGTGAAAATTCTTAGAGAAAAGCCGATTTCTGGGTGTTTTTCCACTTAGCACTACAGTACCCATTAAGGACCCATTAATGAGTCCTTAATGGGTACTCCACTTAGCACTACAGTACCCGTTAAGGATCTTTAATGGGTCCTTAATGGGTGCTCTAGTGCTAAGTGGAAAAACACCCTCTGATTAGAATGAAGCCAAGCCTTATCTCGGAGGGGACGAGGGATTGCGGTCTGCCATCGAATCCAACCGAGCGATCCGGTTTAAGCAGCTCGGGGGTCAGGAAGGGAAGCGGGTTTAGTTAGACTCGTTCTCGACGCGCGCTCGTTTTGGAATACTGTAACCCAAGGGCGCAGCAGCCGCAGGTGAGTCGTGGTCGCCGCGTAATGGACCCCCGAGGATCTCTCTCCCCGCGCCCTTCCGAAATCCGAATTACAAACTGGATAACGTCAAAGACTTCAGAAGGTTTAAAACCAACCCGGCCCTCCTAGCCGCTTCAGCCCCGTGCGATCGAAGCCGTCGGGGGTCAGTGCCGTCTAGACCCTTGGTTGTACACCCAAGTGCGGAGGACGAGAGGCGACGGCGGACGATCTGCGCGCGATCAACCCGCCGCCGTGCCGCACTTGCTTCCCGCTTCGCGAAGACGCATTGCACCGCTTTCGTTCCGGAGCAAGACGGGGCGGACGGGGCCCGCGGAGGAGACTCCGCCGGCGCGTCCTTTGTGCGCTCCAGATACATTGTGGCGGTTCAAACGCGCAACAAAACAAAACAAAACAAAAAAACCCTACTTACGGATCAGGTCGAGGGACTGATTCTCCCACGAGTTCCGCGAGGTATTTACCTCCCGCTGCCCGCCCCGTCGCTCCGACTCCCCGTTTACACCTGCAAAGCGGTTTTCACCTCCAGTATGATGAAGAAGTTGGAAACGAACCTCGGAGATTCCGGAGCGAGGGAAAGGACCGCTGATGGAGGCAGGCTGGAAGGAAAGATCGCCCGCGTGGGAAAGGAAGAAGAAGTGCTGGCTTTTCTACCCCGCTTTTCTCACCTATTTAAGGGGACTCAAAGCGGCTGACAAAGCTTCTGTTCTTCTCCCCACAACAGAACACCCTGTGAGGGAGATGGGGCTGGGAGAGCTCAGAAAAGCGCTGTGACTCGCCCAAGGTCACCCAGCTGGCTTCATGGGGGAGGGCGGAATCGAACCCGGTGTTCCCAGATAAAGGTCCGGCTCCCTAACCACTAGAGGATAAAGAGAGGATGACAGAGCCGGGGAAACACGCGTTTGGGTGAAGCCCGAGAAAGGGTTAAATACAAATGGACAGTTCGGCAGAAAAGCAGAATTTCTCCAGCCCGGGAGGCGCTTGCAAAGCTGAAGGCGGCTTCAGATGGAGGGACTGCGATTCGCCTGTGGGGAGGGAATAAGGCCAGATAGAATCGAGTTATTAAAGACTTCTTTCTTGCATGTCTTCCCTTCTTCCCCACCCCACCCCCACCCCAGGACAGGAAGGTTTTCGGGGGGGGGGACCTCGCTTTCTTACCCAGGCGTCGCTATCGGCTAAAATGCCAAGATCGGGAGCATTAGGTGGGTGCAAAGAAGAAGAGTTGGCTTTTCTACCCCGCTTTTCTCACCCATTTCAGGCGACTCAAGGAGGCTGACAAAGCTTTTCTATTCTTCTCCCCGCAACAGACACCCTGTGAGGTGCGTGGGGCTGTGAGAGCTCAGCAGAGAGCTGTGACTAGCCCAAGGTCACCCAGCTGGCTTCGTGGAGGAGGGTAGAATCAAACCCGGTATTTCCAGATAAGAGTCCAGCTCCCTAACCACTAGTCCAAAGGCTAAGCGAGGCTCTTTTAGAGTTCAGCTCAGTGACTTCTACCTGGAGAATACTCAGAGTTCAGTTAGGAACCCTCCTGGCCGGCTAATCCCTCATCACCTTTACCTGGGGGATAAATGCTGTTTGTAGAATTCTAGGATCGTGGAGTTCCATGGGATCAGAAGGAGCGTCTAGTCCTTGAACTCTTTTCTGCAGCCAGTGGAGAAGAAAAATGAAATGCTTTTTGAGAAGTGACTGTCCTGTTTCTTCTTGGAAACCTCCAGAGATGGAGAAACTACCTCTCTCATCCATCAGGGCGCTAGGGCCCTTTCTGCATTTACTTGTTAATCCAGATCAAAGAGCTGCTAAGAAAACATATTTTGCAGGAGAGTAGCGTACTGCTAAGGGCTTGCTAATCTGGACCAGTGGTAGGCTAATGTGGTTTACATCCATGCCAGTACTCTTGAGCACCCATTTGCTGTTCTAAAGGCCACACACTGAGAAGAAGAGTAAGAGTTGGCTTTTCTACCCCAATTTTCTCACCCATTTAAGGGGACTCAAAGTGGCTGACAAACCTTCTGTTCTTCTCCCCACAACAGAGGTGGGTGGGGCTGTGAGAGCTTAGAAGAGAGCTGTGACTAGCCCAAGGTCACCCAGCTGGCTTCATGGGGGAGGGTAGAATCAAACTCAGTATTCCCAGATAAGAGTCTGGCTCCCTAACCACTAGAGTCTAGTGACTAGACCAACCACTGAGGTGTCTCTGCCTGTGGTTGATTGGGATCTAGTTCATACAGTGACTTGGAAAGGGCCTAGGAAGCTGGAAACGCAACCCACGATCATGGGAAGGGTTATTTCCAGTTTCTTTCTGCTTAGTTCTCATAAGTACAGGTGGGGTGGTTTTGAACCCCAGCCAAGTGAATGAATAGATGCACTGTTTGTAAGCAGTTGAATATATAAATAGCATATATTTATAAATAAGCAATTGAATATATAAATAGTATATATTTATTGTGAGCCAGTTTGGTCTAGCGGTTAGGGAGCCGGATTCTTACCCGGGAATACTGGGTTTGATTCTACCCTCCTCCATGAAGCCAGCTGGGTGACCTTGGGCTAGTCACAGCTCTCTTCTGAGCTCTCTCACAGCCCCACCTACCTCACAGGGTGTTCTGTTGTGGGGAGAGGAATAGAAAAGCTTTTTCAGCTGCTTTGAGTCCCCTTGAATGGGTGAGAAAAAGGTGGTAGAAAAGCCAACTCTTTTTCTTTTATCCTCTCTAGAAAAATCCTTGTAGAAATCAGGCTGATATTGGCAAAATTTGAGAGGAAAAGGGCACAAAACAACTCCGCTGCCCACAGATTGGATATTCCCTCTCCCCTGATCAATTAGGGACAACCTATCTCAGTTGGAAAATGGTTTCCAGTTTTGAGCATCTCCAGGAGGGAAATTATGGGATATCAGTGTTACTCATGCTTTATAGTTATGTCACCTGGACCTTCCTGGGGGTAATGATGGGGCAGAAAGGGGGGGGGAGGAAATAAAATAAGGATTGGGATGGCTGCTGGCTTATGAGCCAGTTTGCTCTCGTGGTTAGAGTATCACAGCTTTCCGAGCTCTCATAGCCCCACTTACCCCACAGGGTATCTTTTGTTGGGAGAAGAACAGAAGGTTGGTCAGCAGCTTCTGGTCAGAGCCAGTTTGGTCTAGTGGTTAAGGAGCCAGACTCTTATGTGGGAATACTGGGTTTCATTCTGCGCTCCTCTGCCAAGCCAGCTGGGTGACCTTGGGCTAGTCACAGCACTCTTCAGAGCTCTCACAGCCTCACCTACCCCACAGAGTGTTCTCTTGTGAGAAGAACAGAAAGCTCTGCCAGCCGCTTTGAGTCCCCTTACAAGGGTGAGAAAAGCCAGGTATAAAACCAACTCTTCTTCTGGATTTAAGTCAGCTTAACTTTTTCTCTAGGAAGTTCAACTCGTTGTAAATGGTGAGCCTGTCAGCAGAGACTCCCTGTTTTTTCCAGAATTTTCTTGCACAAGAGCAGGGCTTGGTCTATACCCTGTTTCCCTGAAAATAAGACCTAGCATGGTTTTTCAGGATGCTCAAAATATAAGCCCTATATAAGTGTCGTATAACATATCCCCTGAAAATAAGCCCTAGTGCATCTTTAGAAGTAAAAATTAGTATAAGACCCTGTCTAATTTTGGGGGAAACACGACATTTCCAAAGAGATGATCAGTCAGGAAGCCTGAAAGAAGGAAAGGACACATCAACATATCAAATATTATTGTTACATATCACTGAGTTAGGTCAAGCCCTGGAGGGACCATGTGCAACCCTTGCACTTTTCTTGGAAGATAATGGAAGTTGTTTTCCATTCTTCGGTTGCTGGATACCACTGAGAGTATGGTGAACTCCTGCTTGAATGCCTGGGCATTTCCATGGGCACCTCTGCAGTTTTCTTGGCAGACATACAGAAGTGGTTTGCCATTGCCTGCTTCTAAGAGGAGACTGGGGATTGAACCGGGGATTGTCTGCTTTCAGGTACTTTGCTCTTTCCCTGAGCTACAGCCACTCCAAGTTTTCCATTTCTTTCTTCCAAAGGGATAGATTGTTCCTGAACCATTAAGTACTTCCCATCGTGGCAGAGACATAGGTGAAAGCAGCTCACAGCTTGAAAAGCCTGGGCATTTCAAGTTTCACAGAATTGTGGGGATGGAATCCAGCTGAAATTCTGGAGAAAGAACAAACAAACTGTAGAATTCTGTCCATACTTCAGCAGCAGGCACGAAAAACATTTGCATTTCATTTAGATCAGGGTTTCCAAAGACCAGGCTGGTCCAGGTATTATTGGTCTATCATTCTTTTGCTCTGTAACCATCTGATGTTTTGCCCCTCTTTTTTACAGCAGGAGCAATTCTTAGGTTGGCAGGACAAAGCAACCATTTCTCCTAGCCACAAATAGTCCATGAAAGGGATTTTCAAATCTAAATCTTCCTTGAGTCTTTGGAATCTTTGATCAGTTTAGAAATCATGATGATGATCATCATCTTCATCCCACCTTATACCCGAAGGTCTCAGGGCACAAATATAAATATATATTAAAGCAATAATAGTACATATAAAACAATAGCAGCATCCGAAAGTGGGGAGAGAGAGTGTATCCCCATTTAACTGAAGTCCAGGGCAAAGTGGTGTGTCTTCACTGCCTTCCTAAACATCAAGGGGGATGTAGGGGCCATCACTGAGAAGGCCCTCTCTGGGTACCCACCCCTTTTAATACTGAACGGTTGGTGGTACAACCAGGAGGGCCTCCCCTCCAGATTTTAAGGCACAGGCAAATTGAGAAATGTTCAGGAAAGCCAGGGTAGAAATGGAGAGAGCTCCAGTAGTTTAAAGTCAGTCCATTCCATTGATTTAAGTGCACACACATAGGGTGTTTTTCCACTGTCACTAAAAGTACCCATTAAGTACCCATTAATGGGTACGTAATGGCATTTTTGTACCCATTAATGGATACTTAATGGGTATTTCTAGTGACAGTGGAAAAACATCCATATACACATAGGTCTCCCACTGAAGTTGATGGAGGTTCTAAATGCTTAGTTTTTGAGAATATATTCTTTGGTGAAATCCTACTGTGACGGAAATCTCCATTGCTACAAAATGAATGAGCAAAATTTACAAACCATCTTTAAAAATCTTTTTTTAAAAATGCACTTTAGAGAGAAGAATAAAAGCACGAACCGTAATTCTGGCAGTGTGTTAAATGTTTAAGCAGTTGTGGAACTCAACCACGTGCACAAACTGAAATGTGGTGGTTCGGTTTGAATCAAACCAGACTACCCTTAGTTTGGCTCGATTCGAACCAGCCTGTTTGAAAAAGCAGTCTAACTGAACCCTGACATTTCACGAGCAACATGGTGGTCCAATTTGCACTTAAACCAAGCAAACCTTTCTGCACTTGGCCCCCTGGTGTGCGTACAGTACACTTCCAGATGGAGCATTTGCACTTGCAGGGGTGGTTTCCAGCTTAGAAATGGCCCCTTTCCATGCAGAAGTGTATAGTAGGGGTGTGTATGAATGCCATTTTTGACATAAAATTCATAATGAATTGAATATTCAAAAATCCAAATTCGTACAGAAAAACATCTGGACATTCAAACCGATACAAATACATTCATATCTATTCATATGAATATTCAGTATGTATCCAACGATACGAATCTCATATGCGTCTGTACGCATCTCAAATGCTTCCCATTTTATCCTGTACATATCCGTACACATACGAATATCCAAGTCATTTGTATGAATCACTCAAAATATTTGTATTCGTACGAATACTAAAGTACGAATGTCACTCAAAGTCGCACAAATAATGAATCTTTCAGAAATTCATGCACACCCCTAGCATATAGCACACAAACTACATGCACTTACCTTGTCCAGCAGCGTCCAGCGGTATCCCCATTGGCACTCCTATGGTGCATGGAGGGGCACATGATGCTAGTGCGTCACCTGATGTGTGCAGCACATCACTGTTATCCTGGTGCTGGTGCACATGCAGGGATTCCACCGTTGCTCACCAAGATGGTGGCACCCAGACCACATGTCCACACCAGGTAAGTGTCCAGGTAAGTTGGCGTGCACTAACATTCTCAAGTGGAAGTTCACCATTTCCCTCACCTGGGTGGAACAGGAAGTGCAAGTTTCCCCCTGGTTTGCTGTGGTTCATTCGATCACCCCATGGTTTGGATTTGATTTGGGCTTCCTGAACAGCAGGGTGGTTCAGTTATTGTTCCACAGTTCATTGCCAACTGTGAATGAACCAAACTGGTTTGGCACATCTTTAGTGAAACTGCCTAACACTCTAACATAGAATCCACGTCACGCAACACTTCCTATTGCTACAAAGCCTGGAGTGCTTGCTCTGCCCCTTAGAGTGCAAAGTGTACATTTCTCCTTGTGCACCCATGGCAGTGTGAACATCAAAGCAGGGGAACTTTTAGTCCTTGGCTGTGGTGTTTCCACCTGGGACTGTTTTGCAGTGGCACAGGAAATGGCCCCAGAAGTTGCCCACTAACTTTCTGTGTCGTTGGAAACAGCACTGTGCAGTTTGGCCTAAAGGATGCCCTTTAAGCATCCATGCTAGTGGATGTGGTGATGGGATGGAAGACTGGGGGAAAGTGCTCTCAGTATGCTTTTTTCCTGATCCTCTGAGAACAGTTATGGTGGATATTGTGTTGATGAGCATGGACCCTCTAAATTCCACTTTTTTCAAGGACCGACATGGTACAACCTCAGTACTACCTACCAAAGTGGTAGAATTTGAAAGTGAAGGTTTATATTCTCCCCAGATTGGATAACGGGACTTACTGCTCCCACAAAATCTCCAAACCAAGTAGTAACTGGGCTGACGGACACAACTTCTGAACTCAGGCAAAGTCAGCTCAGTTTATCTTGGTTGTAAAATAAATATTATTTATTATTCACTTTATATCCCACCCTAAAACAAAAAGAAAACACAGTTAAAATAGTCCAATGCCTAGAAGAAGAGAATAATTACTTATTCAACCTTAGGTAAGGAAGTACGTTTTCACCAACTGCCTGAATGTATAGAGTGGTAATTTTTGTTGAGTCCCAGAAGGCAAGCTGTTCCACAGTCTGGGGTGTTACCACACAGAAGGCCCTGTCATGGCTCCCAACCCTTAAGCTTCTGAGGATGGTGGAACTGCCAAGTGGGCTTCCCCAACATAGCTCAATGTACAGACAGGCATGGACGGCGGAAGTCAGCCCTTTAGATATTTTGTGACGCAAGTCATTTTTTATTTTTTATTTTAGTAGAAAGTCAGCATTAGAAACTTGAATTGGGCTCAGTAGCGAACTGGCAGTATTGTACAGCTGAAACTTGCACAGTTTTGGGTCTGAAATATTAGCATAGATTGAGAACATAGCATTATTTTGTTTTTCCTATGGACTCTCAGGGCTGGAATAAATAACTTTTGGATTTTGACTCAAATCAAGTTCCACATGAAGCAGTAGCAGCCTCACAGATCCATGATTAATAGTGTGAAATAATAAATAAATATTCACACACACGCAGTGATTTGCTAAGCATCTAGAAAATTTGTGTGGTCCAAGGTTATGTGGGTCCCATAATCTTAATGATCCAATGATCTTGCATGCTTTATAGCTTCAGACCCAATCTCCTGCATATTCCTGGAAGAAGGAAGTGGCAACCACTTCTATCCTATTGCTAAGAAAACTGTGTCTACATAGACACACAGAAGAGAGTCTGATGCTGAAGTTATCTTCACCTTTGCCTTTCTTGGGGCTACACTGATTTTTTTTTTTTTGCATTCAAATTCAAGTCAAACCAAATGTCAAAACATTTGATTCTATTTGAATGTTTAAAATCCGAATGCAACAAAATCTGATTCGAATCTGTTACATTCGGATCTATTCATTCGAATGTTAGACACGAATTTGAAGATACAAATGTTGACAACATTCATATATGTTATATGTATCTGTACACATTTCATATGCATCCTGTTTTATCCTGTATGCATCCTTTTTTTGTTCCCTATTATAAGCGCAAATGGATACAGATACCTATGATATTCATTCAGATACGTATTTAATACATACATATCTGTACATTCGAATGATACTAACAAATGTTTCAGAAGTTTCAAAATCTGTTTGACTGTCTAAATCTGAATATGAAGACATTTGATTCAAATTTCAATGTCTACATTTGAATGAATTCAATCAAATTTTGAATGTTTAGAATATTTGTGCACATACCTAGTATGGAAGACATGGCTGAAGCCAAACATTTCCTGCCAGGCACTTCTCCTGCTTTTGGGGGCTTATTAAAAAAAAGAAAAGAAAGGAAATTCTAAACAGTGTTTTAAGGTTCGGCTGAATCTAACCCTTTAAGGCAGTGTTTCCTAAAGAGTGGTACGCATACCCCCAGGGGTACGGGAAGAGTTTGGTGGGGGTATGCGTTGCACTGGAGTTTGGTGGGGATCACGTGGGAATATCCACTGCACCGTGCTTAGCTGCGCCCACAGAAAAAGGAAAGAAATAGGCGCATATCGCAGTTTTTACACGGGAACTGGGGCCATCGTACATCGTATCGCAACTCATTATGGCGGGAACTTCTGCGCATCCTTTGCGCAGCTTGGGTTCGGCCATTTTTAAACTGAGGGAACATTAACAGTTGACGTTGAGCCGCGGAGCTGTTTAAATGCCAAAGAATTGCAGTGTTATCTAACAGTCTTGTGAGGCGTGACATGGCGTGAATATACCACACTTCGTTACAGAGAAACTTACTTCTTTAATAGTTACTTCCGGGTGCCTGTTATCGTGCTTTAGTAAGTTCCACTGATTTTGATTATTTTTATAAAATACAATTTTTATCCCTAATGTTTTTTATGAGGGGTACTCAGCGTTACGAAAATTATAGAAGGGGTACACATAGGCCAAAAGTTTGGGAAACACTGCTTTAAGGAAAAGGTGGCAGGAAAAAGGAGAAAGCAGCTAGCCATAAACTGTTTGTGGTTCCTGTTTCCCTGAAAGAAGAATATCACCTTTTTCCAGAAAATATCTTTTTTTTTTAATCCTGCACCCAAAATCTAATAAAGTAGAGTGTTTGTGTGCGTGCGCGCGGGAAGCGAACAGCACGGCTATTTTGGTTTATTAACCTCCTTGTGGCCGGGTGAAAGGTTAACTTTGCATGATTCATTGGAGGCCGGGAGACGGCACTTTTGTTGCTAGGAGGGTGGGGAATGCGGCGGGCGGCGGGCGAGCGAAGAAGGAGCCGGCTAATCTTTAAGGGAGTGAGACAGGCTCCTGCCTGACTGCTGCAGCCCAGCCGTTCTGTGTTTCATTTCAGAGTGTCATTCTGCTATCTCTCTGCTCACTCCCAGCTCTAGCCTGCTGCCAGATCCTGGGAACTGTTTGCTCAGATAAATTTATAGATGCGGACGGAGGGGGGAGGATGGAGGGAGGGGGACGGTGGGGAGGAGAAGCGGAGCAAGCTGTGGGTTCAGCTGGGCCAAAAGGAAGGCTGAGAGGTGCCGCTAATAGGGGTGGGCAAGAACACCATTTTCGGCATTTGATTCATATTTGAATATTTGAATTCGTACGAATAAAGAAAACTGAATGTCCGGGCATTTGAACTGGTGCAAATACATTCCTATCTATTTGTATGGATATTGATACATATCCAGTGATGTAGATCTCAGACGCATCCCCTGAGACCTTCGGGTATAGGGCGGGATAGAAATACAAATAAATAAATAAATAAATAAATAAATAAATATCCCGTCCATATCCCATGTGCATCCCGTATGCATTCCGTATTCATCCATATGGATGCGTACGGAAACACACAAGATGCGTATCAGACATACAAATATCTGAGTTATTCATATTTATTTATTTGTATTTCTATCCCGCCCTATACCCGAAGGTCTCAGGGCGGGTTACAATATTATATTAATCTTAGACAAGTCCCTGCCCTCAGGCTTACAATCTATCGGTGTGGGAGGGAACAGGGAACAGCAAAGAGCAAACACTTGAGGTCTTCAGTTCCAATTCTTCTGCTCATTTCTTATTGCTGGAATTTTCTTATTCTCTTTACTTTGAATTTTCTCTTCATTGATGAGAAACTGGATGATGGTAGAGATGGTCAGCCAGCATCTACTCAGCCCCACCTTGCTTGGCCTCAGGACCAGATGTTTCCTCAACTGTCTCTTTGACATTTTGTGATGATGGCAGTTGGAGGAGGGGGGGCACTGCTGGGGGCAAGATGGCAGAGCCCAGCCTGCTGCCCCTTCTC
>MTQE01002217.1:4930068-4949257 GCA_014337955.1 Aspidoscelis marmoratus
GGCACTGCTGGGAGCAAGATGGCAGAGCCCAGCCTGCTGCCTCTTCACCAGTCCTCTCAGGCGAGATATGAATATAACCTGAGATATTAGTATTCGTATGAACACTAAAGTGCGAATATCTGGACATTTAATTCATATACAAATGTCCAAATTTGCACAAATTCATGCGAATAATGAATATTTTGAATATCCAAGCACATCCCTGGCCATTAACGCGTAAAGGCATCTTGTTGGCCAGGACAGAATGGGGGGACTTGTCTTGTGGCCCTCGGTCACAGATTATATTGTAGCCATGGCTAAAGGATCAGAGAAACTATGAGTGTGGGGGTTCGAACTCCCACTTGGCTGACCTTGGACAGAGTACCTGCCTG
The DNA here is from genome assembly GCA_014337955.1 of Aspidoscelis marmoratus. NCBI lineage: Eukaryota > Metazoa > Chordata > Lepidosauria > Squamata > Teiidae > Aspidoscelis > Aspidoscelis marmoratus. Next base: position 4,930,440 of record MTQE01002217.1, read on the forward strand.
CATGCTAAGGATCCATCCTTTGAAACCTTGGCTGTGGTCACGCCTAAAGTTTAATCCAGTTTCAGTTCACTTTCAGAATGAGAGAGCAACAAAATGACTAGCCATTTTCTTTCCACATTATCTATCCCGAAGGCAAATTTTCTGAGTCATTTAGCACTGAAAAAAAAAAGCTTTTCACTTTTCTGATGTATTCTCTCACTCTGAAAGTGGACTGAAGCTGGATTAAACCTTAAGCGTGATTACAGCCCTTGGAGAGATGCGATCAACACAGGCAGTATAGACTAGTGGTCTGGATCAGTTCACTGTCTGGGATATGCAACAGATCGGTGAAAAAAGGCCATATATGTCTTCCTGTTGAAGATTTTAATTTCACTCTTGATAAGTGCCTTTCATTTTTAAAAAATCTTGCATCCTTTCTCTGTTACCTTCTCCACACGTTGTCAAGAACTTCTGCACAGACATTTAAATTCTTCTAACTCCTTGGACAGACAGGAAAAGGAACGGGTAAGTGTCTGAAACAAGGGGAGCAGGAAGAAATCTGGGGGAATCTATAACGAAGAGAAAGTGTAGCCCGTGCTTAGAGAAATATATTATCTACAGTTCAAAATCAGTTTCGGAGGGAAAAGGAAAACCAAGAGTGTTGCTGATAGACCATATTGGAATCTGGCTTTATTCTGGAATATATCCTGCAATAGGGGCCTGCTGTGTTTTCAATATGCGAGTGTAGGCTACAACAGGCAGCAAGTGAGGCCTGCCAGAGTCTGTAGTACCATCCAGACAACAGATCCCTATCCTGCAATATAGTCTTGGATGAAGCCAAGTGCAAACAGGTCGTTAGTCTGGATTCACAGTGAAGAAAGCCCTAACTGGGAGACAAAAGAAATGGGAGAACTGCTTACAGTAGAGTCAACATTTCAATTGAGATCAGTTGAAGACAAGACTACTAGGCCACGTCCCCATGCAAGCTGTTTGGCCCAGAATGGGCATGCATGGGACGGGGAGCGGGTCCAAGATCGAATCCTGCCATTCCCAGTGTTGCAGGCTGGGTGTGGATGCAGCCTTCCCCATGCAAACCATGCTAAACCCTGTCACCTCTCTCCTCATTGGAAGCTGGATTCACACCAGCCCACCCCTGTGCCGCCAGCTGCAAAGGCCCCTGTGCCGCCAGCTGCAAATGCCGCATCCCCCCCCCCCCTTAGCAGCACAGAAAGCCAGGACTGGGTTGGAAGGCATGGACATTTTTTAAAATTAAGTTTAATACATTTTAAAATAATTTTTTAAAATCCACGAAATGGCTTCCCATGCCGGCAAAGGCAGCGGCTGCAGCCATTGGCTGCTCAATTGTTCACTCATTCTCTCACAACACTTTCACAAATCAATGTCAAAATCCACCCGGTAGAGCAGCAGTGACTGTAGCAATACACCACTTCACACCTGATCACAACTGCAACAATGTTGCAATTCTGCGCTAGTCTGGCTCTTTGAAAGTTCTGAGCTTTAGAAAGGGAAAGGAAGGGAAGCAGCTGCACTTCTGGGAGATGTGTGAATGTTTTATGGCTGTGTGTGCAGGCAGCAATCCCCACCCCTTCTGCCGCGGATCAGGTGTGATCATGTGTGAAGTGGTGTATCCGGGTGGATTTTGACAGTGATCTGTGAAAGTGTTGAGATTCAATGAGCGAATGATTGCGTGGCCGATGGCTGCAGCCGCTGCCTTTGCTGGCATGGGAAGCCATTTCGTGGATTTGTAAAAATTATTTTAAAATTTATTAAACTTAATTTTAAGTTTCGGGGGGTGGAGATCTGGGAGATGAACAGAGAACTGATGGATATTTTTCCTTTTAATTTGTTGGGGGTTTCTTCCTGGTTGTGGCTGCGCAGAGCGCAGTCCCCCCCTTTCCTGCTGGCACCCTATCAACAAGAGAGGGGGCGAGGAGAAAAAGATGTGGGCAAAGCAACACATGCTTCCGTGGGGACGGAAGGTGCATTTTAAACACGTGTTTTGCTGAGCCTCATGCGGATGCTTTTTCCGGAATTGCACGGCACTTTTAAAGTCCGCTTGAATGGAGTGATGGTAGAGGGAAACTAGAGAGGCAAATAAGTCGTTTGGGGACACAGCCTGTCAGAAAAAAAAGAGGGACAATGGAAGGAAAGCAATGTCTATAAGCAACAGTATTCATCCATCATAAGTGAAATCTTTCCCCAAAATGGCCTCCTTCTTTCATGTTCAAAATGCCATGAATATTCTTGCTGCGTGCCAGTAGATCAGATCATGTCCCTTGACTGAGTTTGGGCCAAATTACTGTTAGTGTACCTGGGGATGTAAAAGTGATCAAACTTCATCACCGATTTTTATCTTGCTCAATTCCAGAAGCTTGCTCAGTGACTCCAACATTAACAAATTTCCTGTCACACATGGCAGAATATTTATTGCTGTCTGTGCTCTGCCTCAGTTCATTTTGGAGCCCCTAGTCACGTCAGGGAGAGCATAATGTACTGGAAAATAATGATTATCCTGAGAGTAATTGTAATCTATTTCTAGGACATGTTTGAAAAATGTTTTTGCATGGTTTCAGGGCTCCTTGAAGAACAACTTTGCACGCCGTGAAATATCTGAAAATCAGAGATGTTCATTTGGTTTTAGTGCGCCCAGATGATCATGTTACCCTCTCCAAAGTAAGCTGCAAAAAGTAAAACAGCCACCCACAAGTGGCTCCCCAAGCAGTACGAGTGTGTAGTGCAACAAATTCAACAATCTGAATTCATATGAATAAGGAAAAACAAATGTCTGGACATTTGAATCTATACGAATACATTTGTATGTATTCGTTTGAATAATTCAGATGAATCTCGTATGTACTCATACGCATCCTGTAAGCATCCCATATTCATCCCGTTTTCATCCTGTTCAGATGTGTATGAGATGTGTATGTAGCCAAACAGATACGAATGTCCAAGTTATTCATACAAATAACTCAAAATATTTGTATTTGTTCAAATTCAGAAATCCGAATGTCCAGACGTTTGATTTTTATATGAATGTCCAAATTCATCTGGCTTCGTATGAATAATGAATATTTCGAATATTTGTGCGCATCCCTGTTTTAAACACACACATTGTATATTCTGCCTCAGCTTGTTCCAAGTAGCTTAGAACGTTTTCTACACATTGTGGTTGCCCATTTCCCCATGCACTGACTTTATTATTATTATTTAATCAAAAACCTTAACGTACCCTAGGGACAATAAATTCTGGCTGGATTTTATCCACTCTTCAGAAAATCCATCTTTGGGTTAGATAATGTGGAAGGAAAATGGATTGCCATTTTGCCAATATGTTATCTTCACTCTGAAGATTGACTGAAGTTGGGATAAACTTTAGACAGAACCATGGAGTCTTGCTTCTGGAAAGTATGCCTTTCTCGAAAGTATGGCTTCCTGGGTTATTGAGTTGTGGCCAAATATCTCAGAACTATCCCCTTGAAATTACCACATTATCAAATGGACCAATATATAGCAGTCCTGGAAGGTGATCAGTATTTCTTTTCTCTATTGCACAGCACTAGAACCAGAGGGCACTCTATGAAGCTGATAGGTAGGAGAGTCGGATCCGACAAGGGGAAGTATTTCTTCACCCAGAGGGTCATCAGTTTATGGAATTTGCTGCCGGAAGAGGTGGTAACAGCTACCAGTCTAGACGGCTTTAAGGTAGAGTTAGACAAATTTATGGATGACAGATGTATGAATGGCTGCTAGAATGAATGCCTAGGTACATCTTTCAGGCTGGGGGTGGGGTGGGGAGCAGGATGCTTCTAAGGCCATTTGCTGGGATTTGAGAGCAGGAGGAGGTTTGTCCTTGTCTCTGCTTGAGATGCCCATGAATGTTTGGTGGGCCACTGTGTGCAATGAGACGCTGGACTAAATGGACTGTGGCCTGATCCAGCAAGGCTTCTCTTATGTTGTAAGTCCTTTCCGTGCTTACCCATCCATTATCAGAATCATTGGGTCTGGAACAGCCAGGTCCACTGGTTCCAACAGTGGAAAACTGCAGTATAGAATAGCACCATCTGCACAACAGTGCTGATTCGGACTAGACACTGCCTTGGCTTCAAAGCACATGTGGGCTTTGAAGTCAGGCTCTGAGCACTCTGAGGACTAGGAAAATAGGTTCCTAGCCTCAGAACCTCTGGGGGGATATATTTCAACAGTGCACTTTGATGTGCTGCCAAACTTCATCCCTTAGTAGTCCAGCCCATGGGAGACATGCCTTCTTCATGGGTTTGCTGGTGCACCAGTAAGAACTGGGTCTATGGGTAATCCTGATTAGGATTCGATTAAACATGTCTACAGGTAATCCTGATAAGGACTTCCCTGATCAGGGCATGTTTTTGCACTTCCCTTCCTGTCCTGTGGACAGGAAATGTCATTGCTGTCCTGGAAAGCTGCCAGCACACACACACACACAAACACACGGCTGATAAGAGACTGCTCAGCAAAAGTACTTACTAAGCTGCCTCCAGCAGCACAGGCTGAAGAGGAAGTCCAAAGAGAATAAGTCAAGAGCCAGTCCGAAGTTCAGGGTTAAGAAGAGCAATACAACCAGTCCAGTCCGAGGTCAGGGCAGCCAGAAGGGTGGTCAGTGGTCCGTTCCAAGGTCTAGGTATTCCAAGCAGTCAGGGTCTAGGAGTCAGATACAGCAGCCTTCCCTTAAGGAAAACAAATAGTCTCTGACAAGAGGCCTAGGCGTCTGCCAGGTGTTTTATCTTGCAGTTTCAGATCACAGCTGTTAATTAACTAATGAGTGTCTCTGTGCAAGTCTCTTTGAACGTCTTAACCCTTCCTTTTCTGCTCTCCTCTGCTTAAAGCTAGGGATCTCAGTGCTCTCCTGCCCCATGTCTCCCAAGTCTTGCACTTCTGCTGTGGCAAGGCTGGGCTGCTGAACCCCAAGCTCCACTGGGGCTGGGAGGTCAGAACTGGGTCCTGGCACCACCTCAGGTTCCTCCTGCACCTGAGGAAGTGAGTCCTCCTCGTTCTCTGAGTCCTCCTCCTGGCTGACCATGACAATTGCTATGGTGACGCTGATGCTCTGCACAGTCGTGGTCACATCAGAACTGCCAGCACCCCTGCGTGGCAGCTCCGTTGACCCCCCCTGTCCAGCAGAAGTGAGGATTGTCACAGCTGGACCCAACGGGTATGTCTCTGGGGAAGCTTGTTGAGCATAATTTTGTGTTCCACAGCTAGCGTGCAATTAGGCAACTTCTGGGCAGGCAGAGGGTGTTTCTAGCATGTAAACACCTCCTCCAAGTGCAGATGCACCTGCCCAGATGTTGCCTAATTGCATGCAAAGGACTGAAGTGCAAATTCAGCTTGGGATCATGCTTTGTCCTGTGTGGAAGAAGCATATTAGCAGCAGTGATAACCTCACCGATACACGGTGCAAATTGTGCAGATTGATCAACCCCAGAAGCTAATTATGTGGATTCTTCTTCTGGAACAATAGTACGCAATGAAAGGGCCTGAGAGAACATATCAGCAAAAGAGTCATTTTCTTTTCACATTATCTAACCAGAAGGTGGATTTTCTGAGCTAGGGAAGCCGAAAGAAAACAGCTTGGTCCTTTTTGCACTGGGGCTTATTCTGGATTATACCTTGGAATAGGGACCTGCCTTTTGCATGCTGATGTAAACTATGGTAGACTCCACCAGGGATATGCCATAGACCATACCAGCATGCAGATGGCAGGTCCCTATTCTGAGACCTAATCCGGAATAAGTCCCAGTGCAGAAAGAGTGCTTGTTGCTTTGTTGATGTGTTCTCCCAATCTGAAAGTGGATTGAAACCTCATTAAAACTTAGGTGTCAAATGGCTTCCAGACGGATAAACCCGAAGCAGAATCAAATTTACAAAGTGGTACATCTCTCCCTTTCTCTCTTTTGGCCTTCCTTCCTTCCTTCCAGTTTTTTGGTACCAGTGCTCAATAATTCCTGGACATTTTGTAAAATAACCACAAGTTCCTGTGTATGTAGAGCATTTAGCAGGCACATTGGTTATTCATTCTTCCAACCTATTAGTGGTAAATTATTTTAACATGAGTGACATCACACTTGACTCTTGGCAAAACAGTGTTAAGTTAGTGGGTAATAAAATAGCTTGACACTAATGATGCGTTCTGCCTGATAAATTACTGTCAGGGATCAGATAAGAGTTCTTGAAAGTAACCTTGAACCAAATGTCTCTCTGCGTGTGTGTTTTGCCATGTCTTCTGTTCAGGGTTTTACTTTCTGTTTGGAAAATGAATTGCCGAGGGTCCAATCCAGAAAAATCCTAGACTGGGGAGAAAGTCTTGCATGAGTTAATGTGTTTTAAATGCATATTTATAGCAGCAAGAAGTGTATATGAATTCTTTCTTCTTCCTTTTGTTTGTAGTTTCCATCTGTTCCCTCCACGAAGATTGCCAAGAAAGAAGGCTGCATTCCAAGTCTCCCTGCAAAATCCAAAAGCAATTTGTGCCATAAAAAAGAAAACAAAAAGTGATTTGCTTCTGTATCTTGCAAGAGCCCGAATGAAAAAATTAAGCCAACAAAACGTGTCACTAACATGGAGATTTATTGGCTTGATTTCTGAGAATAAGTTATTTTTAAGGACGCAGGACTCATTTTAAAGTATAGGGTATGCTGAAGTATAGATTCTTGAGGTGGAGTGTGGAATGTCCACAGGTCCTGCAGAGCTGACTGAAGAAGAAGAAGAAGAGTTGGCTTTTCTACCTTGCTTTTCTCACCCATTTAAGGGGACTCAAAGCAGCTGACAAAGCTTCTATTCTTCTTCCCACAACAGAACACTCTGTGAGGTAGGTGGGGTTGTGAGAGCTTAGAAGAGAGCTGTGACTAGCCCAAGGTCACCCAGCTGGCTTCATGGGGGAGGGAGGAATCAAACCCAGTATTCTCAGATAAGAGTCCGGCTCCCTAACCACTAGAGTCTAGTGACTAGACCAACCACTGAGGTGTCTCTGCCTGTGGTTGATTGGGATCTAGTTCATACAGTGACTTGGAAAGGGCCTAGGAAGCTGGAAACGCAACCCACGATCATGGGAAGGGTTATTTCCAGTTTCTTTCTGCTTGGTTCTCGTAAGTACAGGTGGGGTGGTTTTGAACCCCAGCCAAGTGAATGAATAGATGCCTTGTTTGTAAGCAGTTGAATATATAAATAGCATATATTTATAAATAAGCAATTGAATATATAAATAGTATATATTTATTGTGAGCCAGTTTGGTCTAGCAGTTCTCCCCACAACAGAACACCCTGGGAGGTAGGTGGGGCTGTGGGAGCTCAGAAGAGAGCTGTGACTAGCCCAAGGTCACCCAGCTGGCTTTGTGGGGGAGGGCGAAATCAAACCTGGTATTCCCAGATAAGAGTCCGGCTCCCTAACCAGTAGACCAAACCGGTAGATTCACACATCGCCTCCTATCACTGGGAGGTGAAGTGCTAGAATGCTTTAGACATATGTATTTGTGGATGCCCAAAGCATCTGAAACTTAGCTGACAAATTAAGTACTGGCTAAGTGTGAATGGCTTTATTTATTTATTTATGAATTATTTGCATTTTTATCCTGCCCTTTACCTGAAGGTCTCGAGGGAGGGGGGGCTTACCACATTTTAAACCAAATATAAATATATTAAAACAATGAAAGTAGGGAGAAGAAGCAATGTCCCCATTTTGCCAAAGTCCAGGGCAAAAAGGGGTGTCTCCACTGCCCTCCTAATCATGTCAAATGAGGGTGCCTGGTGCATCTCAAGGAGGGCACTGTTCCATAGCCTGGGGGGCTATAACTGAGAAGGCCTTATCTTGGGTCCCTACCCCTTTTGCTGCACAGGGTAGTGGTACAACTAGGAGGGCCTCCCTTACAGATCTTAAGGTAAGGGCAGGTCAGTATGGGGAAAGGTGTTCCTTTAGGAAGGCATTCCTTCTATTATGGTGGCCATTGTGGGGCCCCAGTGATGGTGCCAGTGCACTTGCATGGTGTCATTGCTGAGGTGACCTGGCGACGTAATCCTGCCTGTGCCACTGGTCATGTAGTCCCCCTGCACATCCTCCACGCTTCTAATGCCATTTGCTGGGATTCAAGAGCAGGCAAAGGTTTGTCCTTGTCTCTGCTTGAGAAGCCCATGAGCATTTGGTGGGCCACTGTGTGCGACAGGATGCTGGACTGGATAGGCTGTGGCCTGATCCAGCAGGGGTTCTCTCATGTTCTTATGTTTTGCCTTGCCTGGTTGCCATGGCAACGACATCATGCATGCTTCTTGGTGCTGTTGCCATGGCTCCACGATCACTGTCTTAATAAAGGCAATTTACACCTTGCCAGTACATAGGGAAGTACTGGCAAGGTTTGGGATAGACTTGGCATCCAAAAATGTGAATGCAGGATCTGTCCCCCAGCTTCCCTTCCCTGGGAAGGGTGAGTGCAAGGAGGCCCTTGGTTTCTTGCTGTTTCCCCTAAAGTCAAATAAAATGGCCAGTTTGGGTGAAAGACGTATGGTTTCCTGCATTATCTGCATGTCCTATGAGGAAAGGTTGAAGGATCTAGGAGTGTTTAGCTTGCAGAAGACTGAGAGGAGACATCATGGCAGTCTTCAAGTATCTGAAGGGCTGTCACAGTGCAGAGAGATTGTCCCTGTTCTCACTTACACAAGATGGGAAAACCAGAAACAACGGGATGAAACTTCAAGGGCGTCAATCCTGATTAGATACCAGGAGAAACTTCCTGACAGTGAGAATGATCAGTCAGTGGAATAGGTGGCCACGGGAGGTAGTGGGTTCGCTGGAGGTCTTCAAGCAGAGGCTAGACCTACATCTGTCTGGAATGGTTTAGGTAACCCTGCAGGGGGTTGGGCTGGATGACCCTAGAGAATCATAGAATCATAGAATGGTAGAGTTGGAGGGGACCTCCTGGGTCATCGAGTCCAACCCCCTGCTCAAGGCAGGATCTCCTAAACCATCTCAGACAGATGGCCGTCCAGTCTCTGCTTGAAGACCTCCATCGAAGGGGAACCAACCACCTCCCGTGGCAGCCTGTTCCACTGGTTGATCACTCTTACTGTTAGAAATTTTTTCCTAACATCTAAACTAAATCTTTTCCCCTGCAGTTTCACCCCATTGTTTCTAGTCCTTCCTTGAGAGAGTGAGAACAGGGCTGATCCCTCTGCCTTGTGACAACCCTTGAGGTATTTGTAGACAGCTATCATGTCTCCTCTCAGTCTTCTTTTTGTTAGACTAAACATTCCTAGTTCCTTAAGCCGTTCCTCATAGGACATGGTTTGCAGACCGTTCACCTTCTTGGTAGCTCTCCTTTGAACCTGCTCCAGCTTGTCAGTGTCTTTTTTTCCAACTCTATGATTCTATGACATCACCTACTTAGATTTTCAAAAAGCTTTTAATAAAGTTCCCCATCAATTATCCATTAGCTTAGACCTTAGAACATCTCTCTCTCTTACCAGGCGGCCAGTTTCCCTGTGATAGAGTTTTAGGGGCTGTTCTTGTTGTTGGGCCAGAAAGATAGAATGGGTGACCATTCACTGATCTATTCCTCTGGGGCTGCAGGGCTCACACAGTATGGTGCAAGCTTTACAGCTGCTCCCATTCTCAAATGGAATGACAGTTCCTAGCCATGGGGTGAGGGTAATTTTTGGTGCCTCACTATAGTGCACTGTGCCAGAAATAACTTCCCGGAAATCTGGACCATGGAGGAGTGCCATCTGCCTCAAGGGCCTCTCAATCCAGATCTACCTCTGTCTTCTGCAGATGGACATGGCCTACAGGCTCTCTGATCTGGATCTATGCCCTTGTAGCCTGTGCTCCTGGTAAAGCTATGGACATGCTGTTACTTGTCCACAGCTAATGTCAATTGAGGCAGCTGGGCTATGCCACACCCAAGTTTTAATCTAGTTTCAGTCCACTTTCAGAGTGAAAGAACACAGCAGCAAAGTGAGTAATCTTTTTTTTTACTTTATCTAAACTAGGGGTGCGCTCAAATATTCAAAGGTATTCGAAATTTGATCAAATCTGCCCAAATTTTAACATGTGAATTCAAATTGAATGTCCATAAATTCAGATTTAAAGAGTTGAATGAATTTTGAATTTTGGGTATATTTGTTTGAATTATCCGGAGATTTGCATGTGTTACAGGTTCATATATGATGTGTACTTGCAGTTACGCATCTTTCCCGCATCCGTACGCGTTTGTACAGATCCATATGGGACGAAAACGGGTTGCATACAGGATAACTACAGGATGCATATAGATGTGTATGGATGCGTACGGATGCATATGGGATGTGTAACGATGCATATGGGCACATACAAATGTTGTCGTAAGTGCAAACTTGGATCGAAAATCCGAACAAATAGATTTGAATTTGCTTAATTTGAATTGAATTTGGTTCAATTTGAATTTTAAAGATTTGAATTGAACCAAATTTTTGAGTATTCAATTCGAATCAAATCAAACACCAAGAATTGCATTTGTACACACCCCTAATCTAAACCAAAGGTGCATTTTCTGAATTAGATAATGCTGCAAGAAAACAGCTTGTATCTTTACTGATGTGCTCTGTAAGTCTGACAGTGGATTGAATCTGGATTAAAACTTAGGTGTGAACCCAGCAATGGAGGGAGCTCCCAGACGGCACACACCTTGCAGGGATGTGGACAGACTTTCCCTGGAGTAGCTGCAGCTGTTCTAGACAGGTGTGTGAAAACAGGCCCAATCTTTTCTATTAACTTCCTCAGTTACGTCCATCAGATCTCCATGAACTCTTATAAAAATATTTCTGTGATGCTGTTCGTTATTGTAAATATGGATCCCAACTGCAACATTTGCATTTTGCACAGACTCACTTGCAGTCATGTGTCAAATGTATATTGCAATTTACAGAAATTCTCATATCTCGGACAGAGGGGAGAAACATGTGAATTTCTCCAAACAAACTTCAGCTGTGCAGTAAATACTCATCTTTCTTTGTGGGACAATCAAAGCAACGTCAGTACGCTTGACGGAACGCATTTGTGAACTTTACAATCATTAGAGATGTAAAGCGAAGGCAACAAGATAACCCTTCTCCCAAATGTTCTATTTATTTCTGTAAAGCAATTTGTATGATTTATCTCAGAGACGAGGGTTTATGGTTCACTTTGAACTCCAGGTTCTTAACTCCACAGATGCCTCCTTGGGCCACAGGCGGTAAGCGATGGCATGACCCAGAGTGCCAGATGAAAGAGATGAGACAAAAACGAGGCAGGCTTCCGGGGTTCTCGGACCTCACATTTCTGAACGCCGCTGACATCTCTGGCTTAAATATTTTCCTTTGCAGAGCCTGGCGATGTCTTTCCCCACGTTGCAGAGCCATTAGGGACCTGGATGAGGTCTGAGATCTTGGCACCCTTTAATGGGCAGCACATTGAAAGATTAAAACATAAACCTGGGAGGATTGATAGGATGCTCAGGAATGACTCCTGACTTTTTCATCCTTGTAAGAGGCTTCCCATTTGGGCTGCGATTTATTGCAAGCTACAAGACCCACTTACACTGTATGCTCCGGGCTGATTTCCCACTTTTTGACTTTTCTTTTTTGTGGGTCTCCATTGCCCTGAGTAGTGGGAATTTCTAGAGGCCCTGGGGATGGGCAAAGATGAAATCTGCTGGCCAAAGATTCTGGTATGAATGTATACGTATCCCATAACAGCTGCTCTGAAAGCATCAAATCTATTCTGAATCCACTTTGAATCCGCTCTCAATCCATGTCAGATGCACTCTGGATCCATTGCAGATGTGACTGGAACAGCTGCTTTCCCACCTCTGCGTTTCATGAATGTTCCTAAACATTCCTACGAATACAAATGTCAGTGTACAGATGTCGTAACATTCGGTTTGGATACAAATGTCTGAATTTATACAAATTTGTATGAATATTGAATTTTATGAATATTCGTGCACATCCCTGCCCCCAGGCTGATCTGGATTACGTGGATGCCCACTGATCCAGATTACTTGGAGGTCTGGGCTGGGTCAGCATCATCTGCACTGATGGTCCTGATCGAGCCCACACCTCCCTACAACTGCAAAGACTGCATAGGTTTTGCACCCGACACCTTTGAAGACTAGTTTTTTGGTGGTCTGGATGCAGACCTGATTAAATGTGTCTAGAACAAATCTGGATTATGGGCCTCCTTAACCTGGATCTGGCTTTATCTAGTGCATACAGAGCCAGACCAGTGGGTGTAGGGCCTCCTACATCCACATTAACATGTGGATCAGGAGGCCCATGATACAAATTAAAGGATTCCTAATCCAGATCCCCAATGAATGCAGAAAGGCCTGTGGATTCCAATCAAAACCACTATTTGAGTCTCAGATCCCATTTTTTCTTAAATAATCAGGAGGAGTAAAAACTCGCAAAATCATCATGTGAGTTTTTTTTTTTAAAAAAACCTATGTTTGGAAGGAAATATCAGTAGGTACCCAGCCAATAGACATGAAGGAAACCTACATAATAAGAAGGAAAACCTTTCTAATTGAGTCTAGGGATTCATGCATTCACACCTGAATTTTAATCCAGCTTCAGTTCACTTTCCGAGTGAGAGACTACATCAGTAAAGTGAGAGGCTGTTTGCTTTTGATTTTATCTAACTCAAAAAACACACCTTTGGGTTATAAAATGACAGACAAAATGACAAGTTACTTTGCTAATGTGTCCTTTCACTCTGAAGATGGATTAAAATTTAAGTTGTGAACACAGCCAAAGTGTGTATAGAAGGGGGAAATGAAATGAATATACCTGAAAGGTGTTTGGCAGGCTGGATTCTTATAAAGAAGCATCCATCAGCGCGGGGTTTTGTATTCACTAATTGCAATGATTTATCTGTCTATTAAATTTCTATGGTGCCCTTTCATAGACCTCTCAGGGCATATTAAATACATTTCAAAAGAACAATAATGCATTAATTTAAAAGAATACAGCATATGTCTAATCCTGCTTTCGTGGTGTGCATTTTAGTTTTGTTTAGAGGTGAGACACTTTTGGATGAAGGCTGAACCCTCTTCTATACTCACAGGAACAATGTCAGGAGCCATTTTGCTGGAGATATTTGTATTCTGCACCTGAGTTATAAACCAAATACTGTATCAGGAAACTAGAGTCTGGGCCACACCAACCCATGAAGCAAATAGAGCATGGACAGGTAGCTCATGCCCTGTTTTCAGCAATATGAAACAATAAACTTTGCATGTCTACATGATGCCTCTGATGGTCTTCTGGGTCAAAGTTCACTCTTACTTCAGGCTGGTAAGATTTTCTATTGGCAAACTGACATTAGGAAGGAGAAGCTAATACGTTACAGGCGCAAGCCCAGATATTGTACAGTGTGGAGGTAAACATGACCAGGATCTTATTCACATTAGGGAACTTCTGGGGAACAGCATCCACACCTTGAGGAGCCTCCAGGCATCCCCTGTCTTCCCAGAAGTTCCCTAATCATGCACTAGTTGTGAAGCATTAAATTGTGCTCCACATCTTGACTAACCTTAACCAGTTGCTTACCTGGCACGTCCAGTGGTGAGCATCCATGCATTTTCTGGTGCTCTGGGGTCATCTGAGGTGCTGTGCAAGCGCTGATGCATACAGTTGTGGAAGGCGCTGCAGACAAAATGGCAGTGTCCTGAAGAGGACCGGCATCAGGATTGGTCATAGATGAGTGACCAGTCGCGTGGGGCACGGACTGTAGTTACCTAGTGCCCCAGGCGCCAGGAGCAAGCAATGGAGGCATGTACGAAATCATGTCTGTAGTCATATTTAAGGTTATACCCAGCTTCAGAGTGAGAGAATACATCGGCAAAGTGACAAGCTGTTTTCTTTCAGTGTTAAAAAAATCAGAAAATTCCCCCTTTGGGATATATAATGTGGAAAGAAAATTATTGGTCACTTTGCTGATGTGTTCTCTCACCCTGAAGCTGAATTAAACCTTAGGTGTGACTCCAGCCAAGGCTTTGCTTTGGAGAGAAGGAGAAGGCTGAAGCAATATCCCTACTGCACTATAATGTCTGGCATCGTGTATGTGCGTGATCCTGTACACATCAACCAAGCATGCTGGCATTTATGTTTCTACTGGTCCTCTCATGGCAGAGTGGGACAGATAGAGCATCCTCATAAAACTTTCTATTTTACTGCTTCATGCTGCATGTGGAGACTTATCCAGAAGGCTTTCTTTGGATTGACTAACCCAGCCTTGTTTTGGTGGGCCCAGAAAATGGCTGATTCCCATGGCCATTTCCTTAGCTTCTAGAAGCAGTCCAAGCCATAACCACCGAAGCCAAGGGAAAAGGTTTCCCCAGCTTCAGTGTTTCTGTGGCCAGCAGCTGCTGAGAAGGGGAAGAATGCAAGCAAGCAGCATGCTTTATTCTCTAAGGGATGGCTTCTAGCATGCTCTGGGGGTAGGGTGGGGTGGGGTGGGGTGGATCCTGCTTCAATCAGTCCCATAGGATTCCATTCTCTATCACACAACACTAGAACCAGGGGATACTGTATGAAGCTGATGAGTAGGAGAGTTGGATCTGACAAGAGGAAATATTTCTTCACCCAGAGGGTCATCGGTTTATGGAGTTTGCTGCTGGAATAGGTGATGGCTTTAAGGTAGGGTTAGACAAATTCATGGATGACAGGTGTATCACAATGGCTACTAAAATGAATGCCGAAGTACGTCTTTCAGGCTGGGCGGGAAAGCATTGCACTTCTAAGGCCACTTGCTGGGATTTGAGAGCAGGGAAAGGTTTGTCCTAGTCTCTGCTTGAGATGCCCATGAGCATTTAGTGGGCCACCGTGTGCAACAGGACGCTAGACTAGAAGGGCTGTGGCCTGATCTAGAAAGGCTTCTCTTGTGTTCTTATGATTCATTGCAAATTGAATGTCAAAAAACCCATTCATACATATCCCTACTCCCTTGACCTCACAAAGAACTCAGTTTTGGGTACTTCCATCGAAGAAGACTAATTTGCCTAGGTGGGATTGTTCTGGTAGGCCTCTCATCCCATCTCAGTGAGGGAAATATCTGGCTGCCTGTGCCAAACAGCATTTGCTGCATGCCATGCCAAGGGGGAGATAAGGAAAGCAAAGTAGAAATGAGCAAGTGCCTACGTGCTTGTCTGTTCTGTGTCTTAGTATGTGGGATTAACATGGTGAAAGTTGCTGTCAGGGGAATGGACGTGATAAGGCCTTTGGTAACTTATAAGCCCTTGGTTGCTCTGACACAGGGAACGTACTCTGGTCAAATCCAGGATGTATGATGGAACAGAGAATGGACTTTGACATACAGCATCTTAATTCTTCCTCATGTCTAGATCCCAGGACTGTGACGAATAATAGTGGAGATTCTTAATGCCTCTTTACATCTGGACTGCAGGGTCTTAGTGTATCTGTTCATGTGCATGCATGCATGCGGGCACCAAATGAGTAGATCCAAGGGACAGAGAGAAAGACAGAAATACCTACACACACACGCAATCACAATCACAATGAAGAAACCGTTTTGCACTAGCAAGTTCATTGAGGGCTTCTCCTCCACATGTTACTGTGGGATACAGGAGGCCTTGCTAGTATGCTCCGTCTGTGAAGGGCAGAATGGGAACCAGATCAAGAGGGCCTTGATCTGGAGTGCTGGTAGACCTCAGTATTGAGGTTTACTGGGGGACTGTAATCAAGAACATAGAGGCATACAGGAAGTGCATGCCTCCCTGTTCCAATCATGGCTGTGGTCACTCCTAAGGTTTAATCCAGCTTCAGACCACTTTCAGAGCGATAGAATACGTCAGCAAGGCTACAAGCTGTTTTCTTTCAGTGTTAAATAACTCAGAAAATTCACCTTTGGGATAGATAATGTAGAAAGAAAATGGCTGGTCACTTTGCTAATGTGTTCTTTAACTCTGAAAGTGAGCTGAAGTTGGAGTAAACCTTAGGTGTGACCACATCCCACACGGGGACCCATTCTGGTGGCATGATGTATGGCTCCCCCAGGGGCTCTGAGGCTGGGGATAGTCATTCCTGGCTGTTGGAGCTCACACAGGTGACCCTGAAGCTTCCATGGAAGCTGGGCTGCAACACACCGTTGCTGTGTGGATGGCATTTTTCCAGCCCAGAGCAATCCATTCTAGCCTTGGGAATGATTGCCCTGCTTCTGCGCTCCTGTCCCTAACCAGAGGCAGTACATGCACAAAGGCCAAGGTTTCCCACGTAGCCTACTCACTTGTAAGTCTTATTGAGTTCAACAGGAATAAGGGCCTTTTTGCACTCAGCCTACTGGGACTGCCTGGGGGTGCTGCCACATGAAGCATCCACACCACACAGAGCTACTTCCATTCCAGAAGCAGTTCCACATGTTCTGGGCTGTCCCCTGGCCAGGTAGCGATGGAGCACTAAAAAGTGCTCCATTGCTAAATGGTTCATACATCTCGGCATGCACCCTTCACACCCCTTCCAGGGGCAGCACATCTGCCATGGTGCATCACATTGCTCTGATACCACTGCTAGAACAGTGGTGAACGCCCTTACCTGGTATGTAATGAAGTGCCAGGTAAGTTTGGGATGGATTAGACATTCCTAAACACGGACACCCAGACCATCTCAGTTCTTCACTGGTTTTGACACCAAAGTAAGGCGTGAAAACGCTCTAAGATGGCATTTATAGAACTGCACTTTAGGGCTATATTCACTACCTCATCTTCCCTGGAAGTAAAGAATCACCATTGATCTCAATGGGTTTTTCTTCTTTGTTCTTCCGAGATGAATGGAGTCTTCCCCAAAGCTGTGGTCACACCTTCCTTTCAAACCTTCTTCAGTCCATCTTCTGATTGCAACACTCACACCTTTTCATTTCTATCCATTTTATTTGTGGACTCACCAGTTTCCCATCTATACTGATGAGGAATTAACACTTACCAGTGAAAGCAAAAGTGCATTTTTGTATGTATCTTCGAAAACATGATTACATATGATGCTAGGACAATCCCCACCCCTCAGATCTATGCAGATTAATATCATATTTAATTGGCTGCAAGCATTAAAAAGAAGTGGGATGCAGAACAACTCTGCAAACTAGGGGTGTGGACAAATGCAATTTTTGATGTTGAATTCATAATGAATCGAATATTTGAAACACCGAATTTGTACAAATGAAAAATGAACGTCTGGGTATTTGATTCAATATGAATACATTTGTATGTATTTGTACAAATAATTTGGACATTCATATTACTACGGGTACATATGCATCCTGTAAGCATCCTGCATTCATCCCGTTTTCATCCTGTATGGATGCGTATGGATATATACGAGATGCATATGCACCTGTACAGATACAAATGTCTGAAATATTTGTATGAATAGCTTGAGATATTCATATTAATTTGAATTTAAAAAATCTGAATTTCCAGGCATCCAGTTTGTATATGAATGTCTGAATTCGTAAGAATTCATCCGAATAATGAATATTTCAAATATTTGTACACATCCCTACAACAAACTGCTAATTTTCCATCTATATTCCACTTCATCTTAAACAAAAGTCCCCCAAATGGTATAAATTCCAGAGGGCTGAATATTATTTTGTCCTTTAAAAAATAAAAAAAGGAGAAAGGACTACTCAAAGCAAGAAACAGTTTTTAAAAAGCAATCTTTTTTTGTATTCCTTCCCTAAAATAAGAGATTATTAAAGCACATTAGTATCCCTATGATGATCTCAGAAGTCAAATTTTCCCTTTCTCAGCATCTGTGAAATGTCAGAGGCACAACTATTAATTGCTCAGCTACCTGGAGCCAGCTGCTGGCCTGGGCTTCAAGGTTTACAATGATACTTACCTTTTAATTCACCACCAGCTTAACTTTTAGTGCTGGGGAATTCCTGGGATCAGGGCCAGATTTCAGGGTGGGATGGGAGATGAGCTGTCAGTTGGCATAGCGTCATATTAGTTAAGGCAAACAGGGTCCTAAAGCCCACCTATGCGTACTCCACTTCACTGGAAAAGAGAAATGTTGGGCTATCTGCTGGGAATTTCACTAACACACCCAGAAAGCAATAGGGTTGTGCATGAATTTTTTTATTTTTGGCATTTGATTCAAAACAAATAAAATAAAAATTGATATTTGTCAAAATAGATCACATCCTAATGTGGTAAAATTCTATTCGATGCGAATCTATTTGTAGGAACATTCAATATGTATCTGATATAAATGATACAAACAAATACATATCTTATACAAACAGATATGTATCTGATACAAACAGATATGTATCTGATACAAATACATATCTGATATGAATAGATACATATCTGATACGAATAAATATGTATCTGATACATTTTTCCAGCTATAAAATGTCCAAACTATCAGTATGAATGTCCAGAAACATTTATATTTGTTTCAATGTTAGCATACAAATATTGTAACATTTGATTTGAGTTCGAATGTCCAAAGGTAGTTTCTTTGCAGCCTTTTGACACCTAAGGCTTAATTTAGCTTAAGTTGACCTTGAGAGCGAAGTGACCAGTCATTTTCTTTCTACATTATCTATCCTAGGGCCTTTCCAGATAGGCTCTAAAAACGGATTTAGAGCCAGATGCGGGAAGGATTAGGATGTGGCTTCCGCATAGGGAACCCAATTAGGGTCCCTTTGAGGACACCACATCCGCAAGTCGGAGCACAAAACAGGTTGCTTAAAGTGGTTTTGCCGCTGAATCCTACCCAGATATAAGACCTGAAAAAATCAGGTCTTACATCTGGCT